>SKCR01055186.1:0-59925 GCA_019454045.1 Zanthoxylum bungeanum | reverse complement strand
CAAGCGCACGTATTGTTCAAGTAATATAAAAATATCGATCCCACGAGGACTTAATTCCTACAGTTGTTATCAATTATTGAAACTATTTATTTACAGGTATCTAATTATAGGGAGAAGAGAATGATTGCTTTTGGTTGGTTGAATGTGGATTTGCTAATTAAAATAAAAACAGACTCAAAAGAAAATACTAAGGAAAATAGAAGAAAAGACTCAAAGATCTAGGGTCGTGACTCCACACAATATTATTATAAAGATGAATTGATTCTCTTATATATGTGTAATAAATCAGTTTGCTAACCTGGAACACGAAAATATGCAAAAGCCTCTGTCGATGGTCAGATGCAAATACCCAGTATAACCTAATTGAACCATATGTCTATGTCAACCAAATTACCTGGATTCATTAAGATTAAGTTCCAATTATGGCTACCCCCGCCCGACAGGTATATGTCTATCATGTAAGGAAATCTATTAAAGGGTTATCTATCCTCAAGGAAGATCGTGGGCTATTAAGTCTAAGGCTGAAACCTAAAATCCTTATGTCTAGTTTATTTTAAGTTTACCACATCAATCTTATTGGTGATCAGACAACAAGAAGCATTAAACTTAAGACTCAATAAATAAACTAATGAATTACCCAATAAATAATTAAATCAATTATTAAGCCTAGTAATATTGTGTTTCATCACTTCCCTAAAATAAAAATAAAATGTTGGGGGTTAGAGGATCCACTTTTAGGAATCTCAAATTATTATAATAAGGAAATTGCCAGTATTATCCAATTAAGTTGAACCAGCCATAAAGGCGGTGTTATTATTTATCCATAAATCAGCCATATAGGCCGTAATTATCTGTCACCTAAAGACCAGCCATATAGGCGGTGTCACATTATGTTACATAATTAAAACCAGCCATTAAGGCAGAATCAACTTTTAATTTATATTATTAAATCACAATTTCCATATTATAATTGAAGTGAGATTAATCTACCTTTACTATTTCTAATTTAGAAATCTCCCTTATTATAATATATAAATCTATGTGATATTTACCAACCAGCCATATAGGCGGTATCCTGATTAAGTCAAATTAATAATTAATTACCAACCGACCAACCAGGCGGTATCCTCATTAAGTCAGGTTAAAATCAGTTTAAAAATAATTACCAACCGACCAATATAGCGGTATCCTTATTAAGTCAGGTTTTAAATAATTTATATATTATAATTAAGGGAGATTAATCTAAATTATAAAAGTAAAAAGTTTCACCTTTACTCCAGCAGTAAATTAACTACTGAACATAAAAGAACAAAAATAAAAATAAAAATAAAATTTTATTACAAAAAGTAAAAGTGCATAATTAAAAATACTAAAAGTAAAAATGCTTAATTTAAATTACAAAAACTTAAACACACAAGATGCAATCCTTAAAGTCCTTACAAAACTCAAGGAAGGCATCATTTGAATTATGACATCGAGCTGAATTTATAGGCGTCAGTAGGGTTCGGGTGTCGTGACGCGCAAGGCTTTGCGCGTCGCGACGCGCCACGTGTCACTTTTCTATTCGTCGGTGTCAGATTCTTTATCTGACACATGGCACTCCAGATAAGATGATAAGGTGACACGTGGCAAGGCGGCTGGCAACTCAATGACTATGCTGACGTGGCGCTGCCGTGGCGAAAGTGATTGTCGGCACCATAGGATTCTGACACGTAGCACTTCGTGATTGGCTGATTATGACGTGGTGGTGACGTGGCATGTTGACTTGGTCAACTGATGATGCGGACGCTGACGTGGAGTGACATATGGCGGCACGTGGCGATGGCGACTGTCAGCACTGTAGGATGATGACACGTGGCACGACGCACGTTAGAAGATCGGCTGTGATTGTGACACGTGGCACGGCGCACGTTAAGAAAGTCAAACTTCCCAGATTCTGAATTTTTACTGTTTTGGTCCTAAATCACCTCCAGAATGTCTTGAAACTTTATTTATCTACAAAATAACACAAAACACATCAAAATATTCACAAAACTCAAGAAACTATACAAAATATTATGTTAAATGAGTGGGAAATAGTGATACATTTACCACTCAATACACCCCCAAACCTAACATTTTGCTAGTCCTCGATCAAAACACAGAATAAAATAACATAAACATCTTTAAAATAAAATTTAACTAAGCCACTTTCGTAAGGATCACTGTTGCATTTAGCGTATGTAACAAGCCTTTAAACCCCTAGGTGTCCATAGTGGACGAGTTTTAGTCTCTTGAGGGTTTACATCAATGATACCCACAAACATTTTACAAAGGTAAAAAGGTAGTGAAACTAATGCACACAAAGGCAAAAAGACAAGAGAAAAGAGAATAAAGAAGTTAGTGACTAATCAGGTGAAACTTCTACTCCAAGTTACTAGTTATTTTGTTTCTTTCTAAATTACTGAATAAGTAAATTCTCCGATTATATTTACCATTCTCCATATACACAGCCATCAAAATATTAATCAACTCATTTTTTACCACAACAGTCAAAAGTGCAGTTGATAAGAGATTAATATTTTTGTCCTAAAGTCTTATCAGAATTCACACTTTTTTGTAGCAATGGAATAATTAGTCTGATTTTTACTTTGATTTTTGATTTTTTTTTATTTATATACAATATCTTCCATCTATGTAGCGGGTGTTGGGTCGGTGGCTCCCAAACCAGTTGGCTTTAGGGCACCAGGTGTTAAGACACCCCTACAGACTTAATTACTCAGACTTCAGATATATATATTTTTGCAGCATCTTTGATCCATGTAGCGAGCTTTGGGCCAGTGACTCCCAAACCAGTTGGCTTTATGGAACTAGGTGTTAAAACACCCTTACAGACTTAATAACTCGGACCTCAGACGTTTTATTTTTTATTTTATTTTTTTTTACTCCATCACTTTTTTGAGATGCTTCCTCCAATTAAACTATAGCACTGAATATTACAAACTTTTCAATTTCAGCTTATGTCCGTATGTTACCATGCATGTTGATAATACGTGCTAACTGAGCATATGAAGATCCATTTTAGTCACTTTTATGGAGAATATACAAATTAAATAATTTAAAATGAAATAAACAAAAATTAACTTGTTTCAAAAAATGGTTTGAGATACGTCTCAGGAGTGGAAATTCCTTACACAGCTATCTCTTACTATTTTCACCTTTTTAGTCAAAATAAAAACACAAAAACGCAAAATATTTTTGTAATTTTGAAAAATTTTCAATATTTTTGTATTTTTCGAAAAATTTTGGACTAAAAATAAAAACAACACACAAACTAAAAACAAGGTACTGATCAACTGATTCCCTCCCCCCAAACCTAAATGAGACATTGTCCCCAATGTCTTAAACAGTAGAAAAAGAGTTTAGAAGATAATACCTGGTTAGCTGAAATTCTACAGGAAATTAAAGGTTAAGATCCAGATTAATCTGACGCCTCTTACCATGATCGTCCTCCGACCAATTTATCTTTGAAAGGATAGGGTCAATTTGGGGTTCATAAGCTAAGATTTGGTCAATTAGATCCGGAGCAATTCTGGCAGTAAAGAGGAGTTCTTTTAAAGGTTTTGACACGAACCCATTTCTCCGGGCATCATCAAAAAACACAGAAAGAAAATCATAAAATCCATCAACGTTAAACGGCCCAATTGGTTTCTGGTGTATGTTCAAGTTCGCCCAAGATAGTACTATAAAAATTTCCTCCAATGTACCGAAGCCACCTGGCAAAGCAATAAAAGCATCAGCACAGTTAATCATTTCTACCAGTCGCTCGGACATACCTGGCACAATAAGTTTCTCTCCGTTTGATGATTTAATAAGATTTGCCTCTGCCAAGGGTTTTGGGATGATTCCCAAAACGTGACTGCCTCATTCCTATATAGCTTTTGAAACGATCCCCATAAGTCCAAGATTGCCTCCACCATATACTAAGTGCATATTCATTGCAGTTAAGACTCGACCCAATTCATGTGCTGCTTCTACGTATTGTGGCTTAGTACCAACACTAGTACCGCAAAATACACATATATTTTCAACTCGTCTTCTTGAAGTGGCTTCCATGTTTTACTCTGGATGTCTTCAAAAGTGCAATGATGAGTTGAATTTATAACACCTGAAAAGGGTGAGTAATAATAGCACTAGTATCTTCCAAAGGACGATTGTTAGCTAAACAATAAAAGAAATCGTGAAAGGTCAAAAAGTCTGGATTCTGTCTACGAAAATAAAGATAATTACAATAGAAAAGCAAATCAAAGCAATAATTAAGGCAACAGAATTGTGTACGCAATACGCCATTCGCTTAGTATAAATTCATTAGAATGCGTCTCAAGAATCCATTCCTTACTCAGCCATCGCTAATGAATTAGCTCTCATCTTTGCCAAACACCATTCCTTCTGTCTTATGCTTTGGTTGAGCTTTTCCCTACAAAAATAACATACAAAATTAAAAACTCTACAACATGTATACACAAAATATAAAAATAGAAATTAAAACAAAGTGCATGGGTTACCTCCCTACTAGTGCTAAATTTTTCGTCTTCAGTCAGACGTGACTGAAATCCATCTGTCAATGAGGTTTCAGCGTCGTTTTGGATGTCCTATTAAAGACATTCTCATGTGCATTGCTTTCGAAGGGTCTCTTCTAATGGTAAGGGGGTAAAAAGAGTTTTGTCTCATTCAGTGCTCGTGCCACCTTTTTAATATTTGTCGCTCCAGTAATTCCTGAAAAGAAAGAAAGAAAATCAGGAGGTCTTGTATGGTGCTTGACTTGGAATAGGAGTTCCATTCTGTCAAGCTTCTGGGTGATATCTTTGATTTGTACTCCCCAAAACAGTGATGTTTCACCTGAATGCTCTGGATCTTTAATTTGGTCTGACAATTACTCCTCAATTTGCTCTGTTTCTTGCTCCACCTTTTATTCATAAATGTATTTTAGGATTTCCGCATTCAGTTCTTCATCTGTCATTTGAGAAAAACATGCTCCATAAGTGTCAACCTGAGGATGTAAAGTTATGTCTGTTTTTAGGTCTTCATCCTCTGATCTGAGTGAAATGATTGGCTCAGGTAGATCTTCTTAAAACATTTATGCAATGGAAGCTTCAAGATCTTCATTTGGAGGATAGAAAGTTTCATCCTCCTTTGCTGGTGCAGTTGGTACAAATAGCTCAGCTTCTTCATCCTCGTCAGAGTCAGAAGAATAATAAAAATCAAATTGAGACTTTGTTGGTTCAGGCTCCTGAACCGATACCTCCGATTCTTGATACTGTTCAGCTTCGTCCTCTGTTATGATGTCATGATGAATCTCAGGATATTCGAAGGCTTCTTCAGTATTATTTGAATTTGCTCCGTGAGATATATGATTCAGGTTATCTGTTAATTGTCTATCTTGATCTGTCATCCTCTGTATAGACACCGCTTGACTCTGAATTTGTGCATCAAATTGAGCTTTATGTTCCTCGAACCAATCTTTGAGCATGTGAATCAACTGATCTTCCTCTGATGGTTCTGGTTCTTGATGAAGATCGTAGATGGATGATGGATAAGATAGAAAGTATGATGGTTCTTAGTACCTTGAATGATTCCAATAATTCTGCTACTCTGAAAGGTATATACATTGATCGCTCGGGTGGTTACCATCACATATTACACATCTCCTCATTTCGTTCTGATGAGCAAATGTAGTATTGCTTGATTCTGACATCCAGTGATAGTTGTTGGGCTGGACAACAGGTCTCAGAAAACCAGACTGTTGCTCCCAGATTTGGGGTGTATCTTCTTCTAGTAAAGCTCGTAATCTTTCAATCTCCCAATAATGTTCCATTTTTCAATCACCTGAAAACAAAAAAAAAGAAATAAAAATTAAAGATAAAAATAAAACAAATTAGATACAAGTAAATTAATAACTCAAGAAAAATAAGTCCCCGGCCACGGCGCCAAAAACTTGATCGGCATAAACACACACGTATAACGCAAGCGCACGTATCCTTCAAGTAGTATAAAAATATCGATCCCACGAGGACTTAATTCCTACTGTTGTTATTAATTATTGATACTATTTATTTACAGGTATCTAATTATAGGGAGAAGAGAATGATTGCTTTTGGTTGGTTGAATGTGGATTTGCTAATTAAAATAAAAACAGACTCAAAAGAAAATACTAAGGAAAATAAAATAAAAGACTCAAAGATCTAGAGTCGTGACTCCACACAATATTATTATAAAGATGAACTGCTTCTCTTATATATGTGTAATAAATCAGTTTGCTAACCTGGAACACAAAAATATGCAAAAGCCTCTATCGATGGTCACATGCAAATACCCAGTATAACCCAATTGAACCATATGTCCATGTCAACCAAATTACCTGGATTCATTAAGATTAAGTTCCAATTATGGCTACCCCAGCCCGATAGGTATATGTCTATCCTGTAAGGAAATCTATTAAAGGGTTATCTATCCTCAAGGAAGATTGTGGGCTATTAAGTCTAAGGCTGAAACCTAAAATCCCTATCTCTAGTTCATTTTAAGTTTACCACATCAATCTTATTGGTGATCAGACAACAAGAAGCATTAAGCTTAAGACTCAATAAACAAACTAAAGAATTACCCAATAAATAAATAAATCAATTATTAAGCCTAGTAATATTGTGTTTCATCACTTCCCTAGAATAAAAATAAAATGCTGGGGATTAGAGGATCCACTTTTAGAAATCTTAAATTATTATAATATGGAAATTGCCAGTATTATCCAGTTAAGTTGAACCAGCCATAAAGGCGGTGTTATTATTTATCCATAAATCAGCCATATAGGCCGTAATTATCTGTCACCTAAAGACCAGCCATATAGGCGGTGTCACATTATGTTACATAATTAAAACCAGCCATTAAGGAGGAATCAACTTTTAATTTATATTATTAAATCACAATTTCCATATTATAATTGAAGTGAGATTAATCTACCTTTACTATTTCTAATTTAGAAATCTCCCTTATTATAATATATAAATCTATGTGATATTTACCAACCAGCCATATAGGCAGTATCCTGATTAAGTCAAATTAATAATTAATTACCAACCGACCAACCAGGCGATATCCTTATTAAGTCAGGTTAAAACCAGTTTAAAAATAATTACCAACCGACCAATATAGCGATATCCTTATTAAGTCAGGTTTTAAATAATTTATATATTATAATTAAGGGAGATTAATCTAAATTATAAAAGTAAAAAGTTTCACCTTTACCCCAGCAGTAAATTAACTACTGAACATAAAAGAACAAAAAGAAAATAAAATAAAATTTTATTACAAAAAGTAAAAGTGCATAATTAAAAATACTAAAAGTAAAAATGCTTAATTTAAATTACAAAAACTTAAACAGACAAGATGCAATCCTTAAAGTCCTTACAAAACTCAAGGAAGGCATCATTTGAATTATGACATCGAGCTGAATTTATAGGCGTCAGTAGGGGTCGGGTGTCGCGACGTGCAAGGCTTTGAGCGTCGCGATGCGCCACGTGTCACTTTTCTATTCGTCGGCTTCAGATTCTTTATCTGACATGTGGCATTCCGGATAAGTTGATAAGGTGACACGTGGCAAGGTGGCTGGGAACTCAATGATTATACTGACGTGGTGAAAGTGATTATCGGCAGCATAGGATTCTGACACGTGGCACTTCGTGATTGGCTAATGATGATGTGGCATGTTGACTTGGTCAACTGATGATGTGGATGCTGACGTGGAGTGACACGTGGTAGCACGTTGCGATGGGGACTGTCGGCACCGTAGGATGATGACACGTGGCACAGCATACGTTAGCAGTTTAGTTGTGATGGTGACACGTGGCACGGTGGACGTTAGCAAAGTCAAACTTCCCTGATTCTGACTTGTGGACCCGGCGCACGTTAGCACAGTTAGGCGCATGTTAGACGTCGCGACATGCAAGGCTTTTCCCTTCGTGATGCGCAAAATGACCATTTTGCCCATTGTCCAATTTTTACTGTTTTGGTCCCAAATCACCTCCAGAATGTCCTGAAACTTTATTTATCTACAAAATAACACAAACACACCAAAATATTCACAAAACTCAAGAAACTATACAAAATATTATGTTAAATGAGTGGGAAATAGTGATACATTTACCACTCATCATGGATAATCATTAATTCAAAGATTAATTAATTGGATTAGATTGATTGAATAACATGCCTTGTGTGAATACATGGATGTATTGTATGAATAATGTATATCGGATGCATATTAGATGAGTGAGGGCAATTTTGGAAATTGTTGTAATAAATTTAGAATTTATTAAATTGGACCTGCGTGTCCAGCCTTTATCTCTTGACTCTTTGTACTTCTCTTCTCACCAATTCCTTGTTGGACAGTTATGACCCATAGCGTCACTATTTGTAAATGACATTGTGTTTTTGTACGAATTAATTATGTAGCAAAGGAAATTGCCTTTTATCATTTCGTAATTAGATTACTTAAATGTGTGAATGATGAAAGTCCTTATGATTAGTTCCGGATTGAGATGATATGAGACAGTATCAATCCAACGGTTTAATCATTAAATATCCCTAGTCGTAGTATTATCGAGACTGGACATCGATAATGCGGAATAGACTAGTATCGTACTTGTCCGTGTTATGGAAGCATAACAGCATAATTCTCATATATTTAAGTATTGGATACTTATGCAAGTGTGGTAGGAGGTTGTGTTTACCGATGGTACGGAAACAGCTTCGCTCTGGATAGACCCCTCGGAATCCCATTGGTAGTATGACTATGTGTCTATGGGAGTCCGCATCAGGGTAGGTGTATTTGGTCTTAACCTGAGACTTGCATCGCTAATACTTGCGACAATCAATACGCTTTGGTTTTGGTCGTCCAAGACTTTAACAGGTTCTGTGTACGCCTCTTCTGGGTTTATTGAGAATCGTAGTGTATTAGGTGTGATGTCAAGATGGAAGTATCACTTCAGTCATATGGAGATGATGGTCACGCAGGGATACAGAACTGGTTCTCTAAAGGGTTGCAACCATCGGGATAATATGACTAGGTCATGATTATCCGATAATAAAGAGACTAGTTGCTAGTGATCCGATATATGCTTCGTACGGGGCATACACTATTCCAGCCCCAGGCCTTGCATGTGACATCTGATACTGGATCGTAATACGCAATACTACGTATACTACGCCTGATATAAATTATATATTCCATTAAGAATATTTCTGGAGAATTGGGCTTTGCTAGAAGCCAACCTTGTCTCGTAAATCGGTAAGAACGTAGTATGAGGTACGTACGTGTTCGGATAGTCCGACGACTGGATTTACTGCCAACATATCCAGGGATCTCTTGGGTCGCTTCCCGAAGATTCACCGATGACGTATGATTCGAACTTTATTAATCTAGGATTAATAGCGGAGAGACTTTATCTGGGATAAAGTACTATTTGAATAGTGAAAACGATTAATTTGAAATTAATCGATAAAATAATATATTCGATATATTATTTGAAATTGGATTTCGACGCGGAATTAAAATTGTATTTTAATTCGGGTTAACGAATTGATTTAGAATTAATTCTCTAGCGACGTGAATAGTAATTTTGCTAGGCATAATTATTTAATTGAATTTGATTTAATTACGTCGCAATGAAAAATTCGTTAATTAGGAATTAACGAACCCGAGCCCGGAATATGTTTGCGGGCCCACTTCGATTTTGAATTAAAGTGGGGCCCACAAGTCACATCGCGAGTCACATCACTTGTCACTTTAGTGATAGATGTCAAGTCACATTTTTGGTGAGTGACATGCTGTCACTAGTCATGATAGAAGTTGGTGTGGGCATTTAATGGAATTTTGGAGCCAAAATTTTGGTTGACTTTTTGAAAGATATACCAAATATTTTGGTAAAGGATTTTCATTATTGTTTTAAGAAAACAAAACGCAAAATAGCAAAAACTCTCTCCCTCTCTTCTCATTGCCGTGAGCCTCTCCAAGGTGAAAGAGAAATTATTTTTCTTCCTCCTTTGCTAGCACACTTCAAGGATCAATACAAGGTGATAGGGAAACCAAACTTATAGCTTGGAATCCTTTTGAATTTTTGAGCTTGTTCATCTTCATCAACAAAATCTTGCCCTGGCCGAAAGCATCAAGAAATGAGAAATTTTTTGTTGATCTTCGCATCCAAAAGTCGTTCAATGTAAGTGTGTTTCCGCCACTCTTCTTTGCGTATTCATTCTATTTCTATGCTTAAATGATCTTGGGATTAACCTAGAAACCCAACAATGGTATCAGAGCCATTTTGAGCATGAAATATACTTAGGGTAAAATTTGGGTAAATTGGATTTGAGCATGTTTTGACTAAATTACTTGTTTGAGCATGCTTGTATATGGATGACTTGGAGTTGTTTGTGATCAATTTTGTGAAAAATGGATTGGATCAATTTTTCCCCAAATCATTGGCTTGGCCGAATGCTATTAGTGCCCTAAAGTCATGGTATTTTTTGTTCCTTTGATCATTGGATGACTTGAAACAATTGGGAAATGTTGATTTGTAATTCAATCGGATTGAAAACGAAATCGGACATAAAAACCCCATGAATGCCGTGAGCTACCTAGCATGAAATGAGATGATTTTTTGAATCAATTATGTTGGACATGTGTTGATGATGAAAAGCATGATTAATTGGTTAGATTAGTATTTTGGAAATGTTAATTTAATGGTTAATCATGGCTTAACACTTTAATTAATTGAATTTTAAAATTTGGAATATTAAAGTTTAATTAATTAGGCTTGATTTAGAATTGGGCTTGTAATTGTTGTATTTGGGCCTAATGGGCTTGGTTGGGCCAAGTTGGTTTAGGCCAATTGGATTGGATCTATATTGGGCCTAAATCATTCCATTAAGTCCAAATATAACAAATGGGCTTTAAAAGTTTAATTGGGCCTAATGGGCCTAAATTGGTTTCTTGGCAAATAAGGGTGATTCCTTAATTGGGTTTTGGTATTTGGGTTTGACCCATATTGACCAAATCCCATGCCTTATGAAATCAATTGAAAGCCCATTGGACTTTAATTAAACAACATTGGATGTTAATTGGGCTTTGAGATCAGTTTAGATTAGATTTGGAATCTAAGTCGTTAAAGCGCATTAAAAAGTGTAAATATTTAATTTGGAATTAAATAAATGAATTAGTATTGAATACAAATTAAATTAGATTTAAAGAGTAGTTCGATATAATTCAAGAATTTGTACTTTGAGTACTTATTCTAAAACGAGTTGGACTCGCGCAAATCAAATCATTGTTTGAACATGGGATGATCACTTATTCGAAGATTAATTACTTTGATTAAATTGATTGAATAACATAATTGAATGAATACATGGATGTGTTGAATGAATAGTGTATATCGGATGGATATTAGAAGGGAAAGGGCAATTTTGGAAATTGTTGTAAATTTAGAATTTATTAAATTGGACCTGCGTGTCCAGCCTTCTCTCTTTATTGATTCTTTCTATTCTCTTCTCCCTAATTCCCCTCAATGTAATGAGGTTTCTTATATTGTATTATGTAATTGGGTAGAAGTAGAATAGTGCTAGCCGAGGAGAGGAAATAGAGTGATTTGTTCTAGGAATAATTTGTTAAATATCCATCCACATATCGTTATTAATTTACTTTCGCGCCTTATTATGCTTTTAGAATGCATGCTTAAGGGTGTATTATGAGACCTAACAAAGATAATAAATTGGTTGCCAATTTACGCGAAAAACCCTCAAAACATATTAAGCGTTTTCCTTCCATTGAGTGATTCTTACTCAAGATCCAAGATTGGCACTGGTTTGTTGGCCAAATTCAAGACCTTTGTCAATTGTGGATGTGTTTGAATCATGAAATCTTTGTTCCATATCGGTGTCTTGTCCAAGTTGTGATTTTTTGGCCAAAGTCAATATCACTTCTTGTCCATTGACATTGATTACGAAGCTTTCCAAGGTCAATGGGTCCCGCTTAACTGGAATCATTAAGCTTGTTGTGCCAAAGCCAAGTCTTATTTGATTCAGAGGAAAATGTTAGGAAAATATATTGGATATATTGGCATATATATTGTACATATGTTTCGGACTTGAGGTCCACCTACCGGATCTAGGAATTGGATGAGATCCAATTGATCTTCGAGATCTACCTAGTTAAATATCATATAGCTTGTTGGCCAAAGTCAAGGTTGTGTGTTATTTAATGGGATCCTAGCCTACTAGGAAACTAGGTTTCCCGAGTACTCCACAGAGGTTTAGAGGCTCGCCGAAAAATAGTGGGAGGCTAGTATTGAATTTGCAATTTCGTTCAAATACATAGCTTTACGCGCTTTCAAATTATTTCCTCAAAATATTTATTAGTTGGACTAATTGTGTTATTTTTCTTGTAACAGTTAGACTGTACCCAACATCGTTAATCGAATAGTTGGACTATTGCGGTTAAGATGAATGGAAAGTTAATCATTAGGGATATTGTCATAGGCGACAACGTCTTTAATGGCAGAAACTTTCAAGACTGGGATATGAATCTCAGAATTGTTCTGGGATCCGAGAAGTTACTCTATACTATAGAGCGACCTCTTGGCCTAAGCCCCAACCTGATCAGTTGCTTGAGCTAGAGCTTTGGAAGACTCATAGCGATGATAATGCGACTGCTCGATCGGTAATGCTTGCCGCTATGACTCCGCAATTCCATCATCAAAACAAGGGGTTGGATCCCTATAAGATGATGGCGAAGTTGCACGGTCTCCACCGATCTAACCTTAGATCGCAAAGATATGAGTTACAGAATAAGTTCTTCCAGGCTCAAATGTCAATTGGTACGTCTGTTGAGCATCATGTCTCAGAGATGATTGCTGATATTTGAGCAGCTCGGACAGATAGGCATACTCTTCGAGGCTGAGACCTCAGTAGATTTGATCATACAGTCTCTCCCCGACACTTGGAGTTGGTTCATCATGAACTACAACATGTTGAACCAAGACCAAACTCTTGAAGAGTTGATGTCCACTCTGCGTGAGGTAGAAAATGAGCTCCTTAAGGGCAAAAAGCACAAGGCGCACTATGCTTCAACATCTCAGACTTCGAGGGCTTGGCCCAAGACGAATGGAGGTGTTAAAAAGAAGAAGCATAAGAAGAAGGGCAAGGCCAAATTGTCAAAGGGTTCTGGGAAACCCAAGGACAAATCCCAAGATGTTTGTCTTCAGTGCGGACAGCGGGGTCACTAGAAGTGTGACTGCCGTGAGTACAAGGCACTCAGGAAGGAAATCAAGGCGGGCAAGGCACCGGCCTCATGTATGTTTATTATAGAAATAAACATGACTACTTCTAGTTTTAAAAATTGGATTATTGATTCTGGTTGTGGTACTCACATTTGTACTGATGTGCAGGATCTGCGGATTAGTAGGAGACTGGTTTCATGAGAGATTGACCTCCGTGTTGGAAATGGGACACCAGTCACCGTTTTGGCCGTTGGCACTTTTGTTTTAGAACTGCCCTCGGGGCATGTACTTGAACTTACAGACTCTTATTATGTACCTAGTTTGACTAGGAATATTATTTCTGTATCTATGTTAGCCCAATGTGGGTATACTTTTGTATTTAAAAAAACTGGGTGTTTTATGTATAAAAATGATATAGAAATTTGCACTGCTGTTGTAAATAATGGTCTTTATATTTTGAATATAAACCAATCTCAAAATGTAACAAACAAAAGGCTTAAAGGAAGTCATAAAGATGAAACTTATATGTGGCATTGTCGTCTGAGACACATAAACAAGACTCGCATATCCACACTTTCGAAGAGTGGGTACTTGAACGGATTTGATCCAAATTCATATGACGTCTGCGAGTCTTGCTTATTAGGTAAAATGCCTAAATCACCTTTTAGCGGTAAAGATGTACGTGCCACCGAACTGTTAGCCTTGTTCATAGTGACGTTTGTGGGCCCATGTCTAGCCAGGCTAGAGGTGGATATGAATACTTTGTAACCTTTACGGATGATGCATCGTGTTATGGTTATGTGTATCTTATGAGACACAAGTCGGAAACTTTTGAGAAATTCAAAGAGTTTCGACACGAAGTTGAAAAACAGACCGGTAAAAGTATTAAGACATTACGGTCGGACCGTGGTGGCGAATACTTGAGCAATGAGTTTCTTGACTACTTGAGTGGACTCCTCCCGGAATACCGCAATTAAACGGTGTGTCGAACGGAGAAATCGAACCTTGTTAGACATGGTAAAGTCTTTGATGAGTCGCACTGAGCTACCTATTTCCTTCTGGGGATATGCATTGAACAGTAAAATACTTATTTTGAATAAGGTTCCATCAAAGTCTATTCAACAGACTCCGTATGAAATATGGACAGGAAAGAAACCGGGTTTCTCATTCCTGAAGATTTGGGGTTGCTGGGCATACGTCAAACGTTTGGAAGGTACCAAACTTGAACCCAAATCAGATAAATGCCTATTTATAGGATATCATAGGGAAACCAAAGGATATTACTTCTATCACCCACAAGAGAACAAAGTATTTTTTGCTCTACATGCGGTTTTCCTTGTGAAGGAATTCCTAAATGCAATAATAAGTGGGAGGAAAGTAGAACTCGATGAAAATTGAAGTGATACTGTTCCTAGCATAGAATCCTCAACGGAACATGAACAGTCCATCAGGGATGTGACTGAACCACAATCTTCGAATACACAAGGACCGCGTAGGTCGGAGAGAGTCAGAAAACAACCTGAGAGGTATGGGTTTCTGATCTCACCTCATGTGGATATTAATCTTATTGAGGAAGACGAGCCGGCTACGTATGAGGAAGTGATACAAGATATCGATTCCGCTTTATGGCAAGATGCCATGAATTCCGAAATGGATTCCATGTACACCAACCAATTTTGGACACTGGTTGATGCACCAGAAGGCATAAAGCCTATTGGTTGCAAATGGATCTTCAAGAGGAAGACCGACATGGATGGCAACGTACAAACGTACAAAGCTAGGCTTGTAGCGAAGTGGTATCGTCAACGATATGGTGTCGATTACGAAGAAACTTTCTCACCTGTTGCCATGATTAAATCCATTCAGATAATGCTTGCTAATGCTGCATATTTCGATTACGAGATATGGCAGATGGACGTCAAAACCGCTTTCCTTAACGGAAACCTGTTGGAGGATGTTTATATGCAACAGCCTGACGGTTTTGTCGTGCCTAAACATGCAAACAAGGTTTGCAAGTTAAATCGGTCCATTTATGGACTGAAGCAAGCGTCGCGTTCTTGGAACCAATGTTTTGATGAGATCATAAAAGAATATGATTTCGTTCAAAATGAAGATGATACTTGTGTATACAAGAAGGTTAGTGGGAGCGCACTGACTTTCATTGTCCTTTATGTTGACGATGTATTGCTTATGGGCAATGACATTCCCATGTAAACATCGGTGAAAGCTTGGCTTTCATTAAAATTCTCCATGAAAGATCTGGGAGAAGCAGCCTTTATTCTCGGAAAAAAGCTCTACCGGGATAGATCTAGAAATCTGTTTGGACTCTCTCAGAGCACGTACATTCACAAAGTGTTGAAGAGATTCAACATGGATCAGTCCAAGAGGGGACTGTTGCCAGTGTCACATGGCGTCACTCTATCTAAGGACATGTGTCCTACAACTCAAGATGAGAGAGACAACATGAGTCGGATATCGTTTGCCTCGGCAGTCGGATCGATCATGTATGCCATGATATGTACACGACCTGATGTCTCATATGCTTTGAGCATGTGTAGTCGCTATCAGGCCGATCCAGGTGAAGGTCACTGGATAGCGATTAAGAATATCCTTAAGTATCTTAGACGAACTAAGGATGCTTTCTTAATCTATAGAGATGGAGAACTTGAGGTAACTGGGTTTACCGATGCAAGTTTCCAAACCGATAAAGACGACTGCAAGTCGCAATCTGGGTACATGTTTTGTTTGAATAACGAAGCAGTGAGCTGGAAATCTTCCAAGCAAGAAACTGTTGCCAATTCAATAACAGAAGCGGAGTATATCACTGCAGCTGAAGCAGTAAAGAAGGCAGTTTGGATCCGAAAATTCCTAATTGGATTAGGAGTAGTTCCGTTAGTAGCTGAGCCTGTTCCATTATATTGTGACAATAACGGGGCTATAGCGCAGGCTAAGGAACCGCGGTCTCATCAACGATCCAAACATGTTCTTTGACATTTCCATCTGATTCGTGAGATCATACATCGTGGCGATGTGAAGATCGAGAAGTTCGCATCAGATGACAACATTGCAGATCCGCTGATGAAAGCTATTCCTCAGCAAAAGTTTGAGCGACATGTACATAGTTCAGGTGTTAGATGCTTGAGTGATTAGCTATAGGCCAAGTGGGAGATTGTTGGACAGTTATGACCCATGTCGTCACTATTTGTAAAAGACATTGTGTTTTTGTACAAATTAATTATGTAGGAAAGGAAATTGCCTTTTATCATTTCGTAATTAGATTACTTAAATGTGTGAATGATGAAAGTCCTTATGATTAGTTCCGGATTGAGATGATATGAGACAGTATCAATCCACGACGGTTTAATCATTAAATATCCCTAGTCGTAGTATTATCGAGAATGGACATCGATAATACAGAATAGACTAATAACGCACTTGTACGTGTCATGGAAGCGTAACAGCATAGTTATCATATATTTGAGTATTGGATACTTATGCAAGTGTGGTAGGAGGTTGTGTTTATTGATGGTACGGAAACAGCTTCGCTCTAGATAGACCCCTCGGAATCCCATAGGTAGTATGACTATGTGTCTATGGGAGTCCGCATCAGGGTAGGTGTATTTGGTCTTTACCTGAGACTTGCATCGCTAGTACTTGCGACAATCAATACGCTTTGGTTTTGGTCGTCCAGGACTTTAACAGGTTATGTGTACGCCTCTTCTGGGTTTATTGAGAATCGTAGTGTATTGGGTGTGATGTCAAGAAGGAAGTATCACTTCAGTCATATGGAGATGATGGTCACGCAGGGATACAGAACTGGCTCTCTAAAGGGTTGCAACCATCGGGATAATATGACTAGGTCATGATTATCCGATAATAAAGAGACTAGTTGCTAGTGATCCGATATATGCTTCATACGGGGCAGACACTATTCCATCCCCAGGCCTTGCATGTGACATCTGATACTGGATCGTAATACGCAATACTACGTATACTACGCCTGACATAGATTATATATTCCATTAAGAATATTTATGGAGAATTGGGTAGGCATGGCGCTTTTCTAGAAGCCAACCTTGTCTCGTAAATCGGTAAGAACGTAGTACGAGGTACGTACGTGTTCGGATCGTCCGACGACCAAATTTACTGCCAACATATCCAAGGATCTCTTGGGTCGCTTCCCGAAGATTCACTGATGACGTATGATTCGAACTTTATTAATCTAGGATTAATATCAGAGAGATTTTATCTAGGATAAAGTACTATTTGAAGAGAGAGAACGATTAATTTGGAATTAATCGATAAAATAATATATTCGATATATTATTCGAAATTGGATTTCGACGCGAAATTAAAATTGGATTTTAATTCGGTTTAACGAATTGATTTAGAATTAATTCGCTAGCGATGTGAACAATAATTTTGCTAGGCATAATTATTTAATTGAATTTGATTTAATTACGTCGCAATGGAAAATTCATTAATTTGGAATTAACGAACCCGAGCCCGTAATATGTTTGCGGGCCCACTTCGATTTTGAATTAAAGTGGGGCCCACAAGTCACATCGTGAGTCACCTCATTTGTAACTTTAGTGATAGATGTCAAGTCACCTTTTTGGTGAGTGACATGCAGTCACTATTCATGATAGAAATTGGTGTGGGCATTTAATGGAATTTTGGAGCCAAAATTTTGGTTGACTTTTTGAAAGATATACCAAATATTTTGGTAAAGGATTTTCATTATTGTTTTAAGAAAACAAAACACAAAATAGCAAAAACTCTCTCCCTCTATTCTCATTGCCGTGAGCCTCTCCAAGGTGAAAGAGAAATTGTTTTTCTTCCTCATTTGCTAACACACTTCAAGGATCAATACAAGGTGATAGGGAAACCGAACTTAGAGCTTGGAATTCTTTGGAAGCTTGGAGCTTGTTCATCTTCATCAACAAAATCTTGCCTTGGCCGAAAGCATCAAGCAAGGAGAAATTTTTTGTTGATCTTCGCATCCAAAAGTCGTTCAATGTAAGTGTGTTTCTGCCACTCTTCTTTGCGTATTCATTCTATTTCTATGCTTAAATGATCTTGGGATTAACCTAGAAACCCAACATTCCCCTCAATCTAAATGAGGTTTCTTTATTGTATTATGTAATTGGGTAGAAGTTAGAATAATGCTAGGTGGGGAGAGGAAATGGAGAGATTTGTTCTAGGAACAATTTGTTGAATATCCATCCGCATATCGTTATTATTTATTTCGTGCCTTATTATGCTTTTAGAATGCATGCTTAAAGGTGTATGATGAGACCTAATTAAAGATAATAAATTGGTTGCCAATTTACGCGAAAAACCCTCAAACAAATATTAAGCGAATTCCTTCCATTGAGTGGTTCTCTCTCTAGATCCAAGATTGGCACTGGTTTGTTGGCCAAAGTCAAGATCAATGTCCATCGCGGGTGTGTTTTAACCACATAAGCTTTGTTCCATATCGCATGTCTTGGGCAACTTGTGATTTGTTGGCCAAAGTCAAGGTCACTTCTTGTTCATCGACGTGGATTACGAAGCTTTCCCACTGTCAATGGGTCCCGCTTAACTGGAATCATCAAGCTTGTTGAGCCAAAGCCAAGGCTTAGTTGATTAAGAGGAAAAGGTTAGGAAAATATATTGGATATATTGGCATATATATTGTATATATGTTTCGGACTTGGAGGTCTACCTACCGGATCTAGGAATTGGATGAGATCCAATTGATCTTAGAGATCTACCTAGTTAAATATCATACAGTTTGTTGGCCAAAGTCAAGGTTGTGTGTTATTTAACGGGATCCTAGCCCACTAGGAAACTAGGTTTCCGGAGTACTCAACAGAGGGTTAGAGGCTTACCGAAAAATAGTGGGAGGCCGGTATTGAATTTGCAATTTCGTTCAAATACTTGCCAATACGTGCTTTAAAATTATTTTCATCGTTATATATTTATTAGTTGGACTAATATTTTATTATTTTTATTGTAATAGTTGGACTGTACCCAAAAATAGTTAATTGAATAGTTAGACTATTGCAATTAAGATGGCTGGAAATATCAACGTTAGAGACATTATCATGGGCGAAAATGTCTTTAATGGTGCGAACTTTCCTGACTGTTGTTTTTGGTGGCTTAGTGTTTCGGTGATGTTATTTTGGTGGCTTGGTATTTCACGGTTTCAGGTTTGTTTTGGTGGCTTAGTGTTTCGGTGATTCTATTTTGGTGGCTTGGTGTTTCATGGTTTCAGGTTTTTTTTGGTTTCGGTGTTGTGGCTTCTTTGTTTCTCGATTTTTGCAGGGTTCTTTTTTATTGGTTGTTTTCGGTGGTAAGAAGGAAGAATGAGAGCTTCACACCTAGGGTCTTTTGATAGTGGTTGCTGTCCAAGGTGGAAGAAACGCCTCAAAGTGTTTTTTTGTTGTTGTTCGCGCCCAAGTGAGCCTCCCAAACTGTACTGAATTGATGGCGAGGTGCTTCGACCCTTGGGTTTCATTTCCGAACCATGCCGAGTGTGAGATGCTTCGATCTCTGGGCTTTATTCCTGAACTGTGCTGAGTTGATGGTGAGGTGCTTCGACCCCTGGGCTTTACTCCCGAACCATGCTGGGTGTGAGATGCTTCGATCTCTGGGCTTTATTCCTGAACTGTGCTGAGTTGATGGCGAGGTGCTTTGACCCTTGGGTTTTATTCCCGAATCATGCTGGGTGTGAGATGCTTCGATCTCTGGGCTTTATTCCCGAACTGTGCTGAGTTGATGGCGAGGTGTTTCGACCCATGGGCTTCATTCCCGAACTATGCTAGGTGTGAGATGTTTCGATCTCTGGGCTTTATTCCCGAATTGTGTTGAGTTGATGGTGAGGTGCTTTGACCTCTAGGCTTTATTCCCGAACCATGCTTGGTGTGAGATACTTCGATCTTTGGGATTCATTCCCGAACTGTGCTGAGTTGATGGCGAGGTGCTTCGATCCATGGGCTTTATTCCCGAACCATGCTGGGTGTGAGATGCTTCGATCTCTGGGCTTTATTCCCAAACCATTCCTAGCGTGAGATGTTTCGATCTCCAGGCTTCATTCGTGAACTCTGTTGAGTTGATGGTGAAGTGCTTCGACACCTGGCTTTATTCCCGAACCATGCTGGGTGTGAGATGCTTCGATCTCTGGGCTTTATTCCCGAACTGTGCTGAGTTGATGGCGAGGTACTTCGACCCCTAGGTTTTATTCCCGAACCATGTTAGGTGAGAGATACTACGATCTCTACTGTTCATTCCCGAACCATTCCTAGTGTGAGATGCTTCGATCTCTGTGCTTCATTCCGGAACTGTGCTGAGTTGATGGCGAGGTGCTTTGACCCTTGGGCTTCATTCCCGAACCATCCTCGGTGTGAGATTGTAGACACCTGCATTTTTGCATGAAAGCCCAATGATGAGACTCGTATGGAGGCACTACCCGATAAGTTGCGGAATTCGCGGGAAACAGACGTCGGAAGGGGAAATTCAAAATAAGTACGTCGTCAGATTTAATTTACATGTTCACTGTATGTGCGTTCGTGCTGAGTTCGGAAACAAGTTCGAATGGAGAACAAATTGCGGGCGTTCCTGTAGCGTCTGGAAACGCGTTCGAACGACCATCGATATTTCTGTTTCACTGTTAGCCTCAACCCAAGATTCACACAAGGCCCACCAAAGCCCAATCCAAATAATTAAAACAAAAAACACATGTCACAAATTAAAATAATATCCTTCCTAATTAAATTAAATCCAATTAAATAAAACAAATCAAATCAAATCTAATCTAATTAAATAAAAAAAATCAAATCAAATCAAACCCCCCTTCATAAATTAAATAAAACAAATCAAATTAAAACCAATCTAAATAAATCACTTACCAATTTAAAGATGTTCCACCACCAAAAATACACAAGATCATTTCCTTAAATAATTGAATTAAATACACCCCATATTTACTTGATTTTATTCCCTTTTTAACCCATGCACCAAAACCAATAAACTCTAGCTCACCAATATAAAAGGAGGCTCTTCACGCACACAACACTCCTCTCCCTTGGCTCAGATTCACGGCATCAACTACACACAAAATAAAATAATGAAAACCCTAGATGCCTATCACAAACCAAAAGCAATAAAAAAATAAAACCCTAGTAACCTCTAACATTCTTCTCACTCCTTCACGGCTCCCCCTCTCTCCATACACGGCACTTCACGTTCTCACTCTCACATCATAACTCCTTCAACTCTCGGCATCACACATTCACAAACACCTAAAGCCGTGACACAAACACCATTTTGACACTCAGAAAGCCGGAAACAACAAGAAGAAACTGCCCTCATCAACTGACCACCGACAGATTCAACAAACCCAAAAATCAGCCCCACCTCACGTCCCTTCTCGCTCAAAATAAACAAATAAGCCACACGTCCCTCCTTCAAATTGAAATGTGTTCAATTTCGTATGTTCACTGCATATGCGTTCGTACTGCGTTCGGAAACACGTTCGAACGACGAACAGATTACGGGCGTTCGTGTAGCGTCTGGAAATACGTTCGAATGACCATCGATATTTTTGTTTCACTGTTAGCCTCAACCCAAAATTCACAGAAGGCCCTCCAAAGCCCAATCCAAATAATTAAAACATTTAAAACACATGTCACAAATTAGAATAATATCCTTTCTAATTAAATTAAATCCAATGAAATAAAACAAATCAAATCGAATCGAATCCAAATAAATAAAACAAATCAAATTAAAACCAATCTAAATAAATGACCTACCAATTTAAAGATATTCCCCCACCAAAAATACACAAGATCATTTCCTTAAATAATTGAATTAAATACACCCCATATTTACTTGATTTTATTCCCTTTTTAACCCATGCACCAAAACCAATAAACTCTAGCTCACCAATATAAAAGGAGGCTCTTCACGCACACAACACTCCTCTCCCTTGGCTCAGATTCGCGGCATCAACTACACACAAAATAAAATAATGAAAACCCTAGATGCCTATCACAAACCAAAAGCAATAAAAAAATAAAACCCTAGTAACCTCTAACATTCTTCTCACTCCTTCACGGCTCCCCCTCTCTCCATACACGGCACTTCACGTTCTCACTCTCACATCATAACTCCTTCAACTCTCGGCATCACACATTCACAAACACCTAAAGCCGTGACACAAACACCATTTTGACACTCAGAAAGCCGGAAACAACAAGAAGAAACTGCCCTCATCAACTGACCACCGACAGATTCAACAAACCCAAAAATCAGCCCCACCTCACGTCCCTTCTCGCTCAAAATAAACAAATAAGCCACACGTCCCTCCTTCAAATTGAAATGTGTTCAATTTCGTATGTTCACTGCATATGCGTTCGTACTGCGTTCGGAAACACGTTCGAACGACGAACAGATTACGGGCGTTCGTGTAGCGTCTGGAAATACGTTCGAATGACCATCGATATTTTTGTTTCACTGTTAGCCTCAACCCAAAATTCACAGAAGGCCCTCCAAAGCCCAATCCAAATAATTAAAACATTTAAAACACATGTCACAAATTAGAATAATATCCTTTCTAATTAAATTAAATCCAATGAAATAAAACAAATCAAATCGAATCGAATCCAAATAAATAAAACAAATCAAATTAAAACCAATCTAAATAAATGACCTACCAATTTAAAGATATTCCCCCACCAAAAATACACAAGATTACTTCCTTAAATAATTGAAATAAATACACCCCATATTTACTTGATTTTATTCCATTTTTAACCCATGCACCAAAACCAATAAACCCTAGCTCACCATTATAAAAGGAGGCTCTTCACGCACACAACACTCCTCTCCCTTGGCTCAGATTAACGGCATCAACTACACACAAAACAAAATAATGAAAACCCTAGATACCTCCCACAAACCAAAAGCAATAACAAAATAAAACCCTAGTAACCTCTAACACTCTTCTCACTCCTTCACAGCTCCCCCCTCTCTCCATACACGGCACTTCACGTTCTCACCCTCACATCACAACTCATTCAACTCTCGACATCACACATTCACAAACCCCTAAAGTCATGACACAAACACCATTTTGACACTCGGAAAGCCGGAAATAATAAGAACAAACTGCCCTCATCAACTGACCACCGACAGATTCAACAAACCCAACAATCAGCCCCACCTCACGTCCCTTCTCGCTCAAAACAAACAAATAAGCCACACGTCCCTCATTCAAAGCAACAACCCCACTCACCAACTTGCCACCTTGCCACTAACCACTCTCTCTCCACTCACAACAGCCAACACTCTCGGAAAACCATTCAAACCTTACCCCTCATAGCCACAAACAACCCATAACTTCACGGCCCCTCATCAAAATAACACGCACACCTATTCACGAAACAGAACACACTCAACGCACCACATAAAACACACTCATGCAGCGTGATAGCCAACAGCACCCCCTTTATCGAGAATCTGCCATAAAAAATAGTCCCAAAATCACCCTAAAACAGTGAGAAACCAGTCCAAATAACCCCGGTAAACGGTGGCCAAAACAGTAGCAAAATAGTAACAAAACAGCGAAGGAAAATAGCGAAACAGTGAAGGAAAACAGCGAAATAGCGAGGGAAAATCTTGAACCAGAAAACCAGAAAAGTTACGGAACACTAACCCTTCCGGCGATGACATAACGCACTCCCGTGGAGTAACTTAAAAGGTAAGACCTGAGGGCACCCTTTGTTATATTTTATTATCCTGGACACGGCATGCTTGGTTGGATGTGGAATACGTCCAACCGGGCATGCGAAGTCCTACATTAAAAACGGCCAAACCATTGGTCACATCTCTTTATTTTCAGTCATTTATTTTCCTTTAATATTCCGCACTAAGCTTACTATTTATCGTTTATGTTATTTATTGTTGTTTCATCACATGTATTATCATATTCCATGTATACATTGAGTTGATGATTGCGTGCTATCTCTTGCGGTATATCGGATGGAAACCCGGATGTAAATTCCGTAGCCGAATCCGAATGGACGGTAGTACGGTCTGTAATTGGGATACAACTTCACGTACCGCTTGAGAGACTTTCAAGCACGTGTTTCATTTTATGATTTAAATCTATGCTTATCGTCCCGCTATTTATCTTTTTATGCATTTTGTTTATTCATGTATTGTTACTTGATGCGCATGGTCTAATTACGTTGGTGTAAAGGTCCTCCATTTGAGGGAAATGTCAAAAGGCTACCTTTACCATAATATTTTGCCGCGCCTTTTATTATGTCATTTACCATTTGCATATCATTTCTTTATTTACGCATGCATTACATTCTAGTTCGTATGGGCTAACTAGGGTGGATTAAAGGTCCTCTATTCGAGGGAAAAGCCTAAAGGCTACCTTTACCACGATGTTTTGCCGCACCGGACGAGGTACACTCGGTTGGATGTCAAAATGTGTTCAATCGGGCATACAAGGTCCTATATTATTTATTTTTTATTCATGCATTGATAATTTAATGCGCATGGGCTAACTAGGGTGGATTAAAGGTCCTCTATTCGAGGGAAATGCCTAAAGGCTACCTTTACCACGATGTTTTGCCGCGTCAGACGAGGTACACTCGATTGGATGTAAAATGTGTTCAATCGGGTATACAAGGTCCCATATTATTTATTTGTTTATTCATGCATTGATAATTTAATGCGCATGGGCTAACTAGGGTGGATTAAAGGTCCTCTATTTGAGGGAAATGCCTAAAGGATACCTTTACCATGATGTTTTGCCGCGCCGGACGAAGTGCACTTGATTGAATATGAAATGTGTTAAATCGGGCATACGAGGTCCTATATTATGTATTTGTTTATTCACTTATGGGTTTCCGTCGTTTCAAATACCATTTTGGTAATCTCGTTCGCACACGTTTCTGAACGCTACATGAACGTATGTATTCTACCTCAGTCCGTTCGAACGTGTTTACGAATGCTACTCGAATGCGCATGCATTCTGTTTTATCATGAATCAGGTCTTATCCCGTTTGAACACGTTTTCGAACGCTATACAAACGTGGACATTCTGTTTATCGTTGGAACACGTTATCAAACGCTACACAAACGCACAAATAGTGAATAGATTTCTTTTCATCATATTTCATGCATGCTTGCTTCTTTGGTCATTTCTTTTTGCATTACATAATTAACCATATTATTACATTATTGACATTTTTATCTTTGTTAATTATTTATATTTCCGCATTTATTTATTTAATATGTCTATAAGATTGCGTGTTTACTCTTATTTTATTTACTTCTATGCATGCAAACTTAGATATAGGTTGTATGCAAACTTAGATATAGGTTATTATTGCATGTCAATGTTGTGTAGACTTGGTTATATTATTGCGCGAATCCTTTCATTACAAGTGGCATAAGTAAAGGACCATTCCAAACCCAACAGTTTGAGGTCTTCCCTTGCGAGGGGTGAGTACGACCTTAAATCTTGTCCCAGTTCACGCTGGGTGGCGACTCCTTTATTCTCCGATTTAGTCCCCCACGGGCTACTCCATACTCCCGACCGGGCCGCGAGCCCAGGACAGCGTTGCCCATTTCTGTGTCCTACAGAGATGCTTCGATCTCTGCGGTTCATTCCCGAACAATTCCTAGTGTGAGATGTTTCAATCTATATGCTTCATTCCTGAACTATTCCTAGTGTGAGATGTTTCGATCTCTGGGTTTCATTCTCGAACTGTACTGATTATATGGGCCTTGACCCTGGGATTCATTCCCAAAACTGTTGATAATGGTGGTGAGGCGGGCACAGTTGTCAGTTTCATGGCCTTTTTCCTTATGGAAGTGACAGTATAGGTTTTGGTCGAAGTAGTGTGGCACAGGGTTTGGAAATGGTATAGGTTCTAAGGGTTTTAGGAGTCCTTGCCTCTTCATCTTTTAAAACACCTTTGACAAAGGTCTACCAAAATTAGAGAATCGCTTGTTTCTGATGGCGGTGACCTCAGCATGAGCGGGCTTGGTCCCTGAAGGCCCCCCAATGGTCTTTCTATTTTGGCCATAAAACTTTTTGTTCTTAGCTTCCTCTTCCTCGATATCCATGACAGTTTCTCTTAACTGTCGAAAGTCACTAATCATGGAGGTCATCCTCCTCAACTTGTTATAAATGGAGGGCTTGGTGCCGTTAATGATCATCTTAATTCAGATCTCTGAGGGCTGTGTCTACATCTTCTAGAGCTGGCCTCTCCAGCGATCCACATAATCTTTGAAGCTCTTATCTAGCTTTTGTTTTGTTTTTTCTAGGTCACACAGTGACAAGTCTATCTCCAGATTCGTGACATATTGGTTCAGAAAGGCCTCTGATAATGCCCTCCAGTCATCCCTGACCTTTCTCTCCAGGCAATGATACCATACTACGGGCACTCTTTCCAGTGACATCCCAAACATCTTCTGCACCTGACGCTTCGACAAACCCACTGAACTCATCACTGAAATATATTGTCGGAGATGGACTCTTGGATCTCTGTTTTCGTTGAACTTGGCTATGTCAGACATCTCAAACTAGAGAGGCAGCTGTTTCTCGAAATTCATCGCATCATAGTCTAACAGATCTTCATGTTTTCCGTTCATCTTGCGGGTAACTGATTCTACTTGTTCTCTGAGTTTCTATAACTCTGCCTGAGACCCAACTATCCTTCCCGCGGCATATTCAGCCATGTCGTCATCAAACACAGGGATTTATTTGCTCACCATATTCGAAGGCTCCTCACGCCTTCCATTCTCATTATTTTTTGTTCCCACTGTGCGGGGTACTGTCAGATTGGCCAAAACGTTGGTCAAAGCTTATAGTTGCTCGGTAACTTTGGTGATGTTGGACTCCAATTGATCCATGTGGGAATCTTTACTGTCTGACACATCCATGTTTTCTAACCTCTTCTTGAAAAGTCTTCATTCTTCTCTAACCTAACGAATATCTATGATGGCTGTTAAGACAAGGGGTTAGCATGATGCGTGTATATATGAGATGCATGGGATGCTTGTGGTTATCAAAATAGCATATATCCTTCCGACCTTATTCCTCCCACACTCGTGGTAAGTCCATTTATGTCCTAGGTATGACTTATTTTATGCACCAATGTGGGGTACACAAAATCGTTCTCTCCTACTATACATGGGTGAACCTTGGCTACCTCAGTCCTTTTTCCTCAGTAAAAGACAAAGTCCGCCCATTTATAAGATTGACTCAGCCTATTATGGTGGACCGTGCCATTGTCTAGAAATGACGAATTGGGCCCTCCATAATCACGGTTGTGGCGGGGAGGGACTTGGAGATATCTAAAAGTATACAAATATGCCATAACAAAGCGTACCCTTTCCGAATGAAAGCCAGTGTGGATATCGGACTCATACATTTGGCATATTCGGATCATGTTTGGACCTTCTAAGCCCATCAAGGTTTTCATACAAGTCGGCCCGCTATCATTTTAAAGCGTTCAATCAGATTATCGCGAGGTGTAAACTTGTCCCAGTTGAAAAGGCCCAACAGGTTTACACTTTTGCGATAAGGTGGCTAAATGACTTCAAATGGTAAGGGGTCTAAGCACAAGGTGGCCCATCGTCATTTTGAAAAATTTTGGCCCAATCATCATAAAATACAAACTCGTTCCAGTTTAAGTGGCCCAACAAGTTCGTATCCTATGACGAGAAGTCCAACTGGATCCAAATGAGAATGGTCCCAAACACAAGCATGGGGGGTAGCTTTTATAGGACATATAACTATGGTTCGTATGTGGGCTTACAAGGGTATGGATAAAGGCTCTCATCGGCGAAGGGTTGTCCATAACTAGATCTCCCCACTCAAGGGTTCGAGCGACCAAGTGAGCGCGCCTTTTTTATACCCTAGGGTATGTGCCAATGAGTGATGGTTATTGTAACACCCCAAAATTATTTTTACCCATATTTTATTTTATTATTTTTGGTGGGTGGAAAATTAAGGACTAAATTATTAAGTTTGTGGAAGTTGGAATTAAAAATGTGGTTAAGAACAAGTTTAGGGTGGCAAATGAATTTTTGCCATATAAGTATATTTTATACTTACACAACTCTTTAGTCATCGTTCAGCATATATTTAAAAGAAGATAAGAAGTGTCAGAGAAGAGACAGAGAGCAGGCGAGAGAGAGAAGAAAGAGAAAAGAAGAAAAAGAGAGAGAAAATACAGTTTTGGTCCCGATCCGGCCGATCCGTAGTTCAAACCCGACCGAGTCTTTAAGGAAAAGTGTAGATCTCGTCGAGAGGATCATTTTGGTGGTGGTTTCATCCTGGGAAACTCCCAATTTTTGTAGAGATCTCGGTAAGAAACTTTTTATGGTTTTTCTTAATTTCCCGTTGATCCGGAACTCCGATCGACGATCCTTCAGTGGCAATAGAACCGGGAGGGGGAGACGAACTTGCGGCCACCGGAAATCCGGATTCTGGCCGGAGTGTGGCGCTCACGCGCGCCTCATGTGGCGGCGAGTGAGGCCCACGCGCAGACAGAAGGGGAGGCATGTGGACCTCACGCACCAGGCAGAATTCTGCCGCCGACTTCCCGAGTCTCCTCCGTAATTTTCAGACCATTCCGAGTAGTAACGGACCTCCGGATCTTAATTTTCGTTAAGTTTGCGAGAGCGATCGAATCACGTTTCTTGCATATTCTTTCATCTATTCTAGTTAGGATTATGTTCCTTATAGTAAATTCTTTTGACTTTTAGGTGATCGTGAAACCGTAAGTAGGGACGGTCTTGCTGCCTAGTTCCTTTATCTGTAGTCAGCTCACCAGGTGCGTGGATAAGCCTGTAACATTGATGTTTTCAAAAGTATATAGTATGTATGTTTTCTTAAATGAATTCTTAAGGTAATGCATTAAATGATTTTATTTTTAGAAAGTTTATATTTTTGTTATAAGGTATGGATCGAATATTGATTTTGTTGAAATCATGTGTTTGTGATATATGAGAAACTTGCATGATTTTGAGATATATGAGCATGGATTTCAGAAATGATTTTATGCTAGGATGCACCCTGTGTACATATATGTTGCCAGTTTATTTGCCGTGAGATGAGGTCTCATGTTGCCAGTTTTGCTCCGGATGCTATTTATTGCCGTGGGGATGCCCCATGTTGCCAGCTTTGCCGTATTGTCACGAGAGTGTGCATATAGATGAATGAAAAGATTTATTTTACAGAGTATTCTTGGGCAGAATGAGTTTTATGAGAAATAAGATTTATTATTCAAAGTATTCTTGAGCAGTATGAGTTTTATGAGAAATGAGATTTATGATTTCAAGTAAATGTTGAATTTATTGTTTTACAGCCTTATGTACTTATTTATATTATGAAATACTTATTCGATCCACATTGTTACTTGTTTATCCATGGCACTAAGCTATGATCCATTGCACTAAGCGTGAGCTTACCCCTTTCCTTAACATTTCAGGTTCAGTAGTTTAGTAGATTATCCTTTCCATCTGCTATTTCGTCATCATTTCCTGCCAGTAGAGAATGGTTGTGCCAACAGTAGAGTGTGTTTGTTATGTATTTTCTTTATGGATATTCCTTTGATTTGGATCATGGAGATCCTATGTTATGATGATATTTCCAGTTTAGATTTTTCCTTGTATTTGGAGGATTAGTCCATATTACAGGGAAAACTCTGCCAGTTTCTAGTTTTCGTCTCACCCCTACCCTACCTAAGGGGACGGGTGTGACAGTTATTATCACATAATGATCAGCCGCCTTGAGTGAAAGCGACTTCACGATATATGACGCCATCGGGGTAAGAAGGGTATGCAAAATATATGAGACTTGGGTAACCAAAGCCAAAGCCACGGACACTACAAGGCATTATTTCGGGGCCGATTCTATCCCTAGTGGAGTCGCCATCTGTAGGAGCGAAGCGGGGTTTACCTCTATGCCTATGATGTTCGCGACCACGACACTGTTGGGCTCGTAACCAGTAGAGAGTATGGAGTAGCCCGCAGGGGACTAAACCAGAGAATAAAGGAGTCGCCACCCAGTGTGATCTGGGAAAAGATTTAAGGTCGCACTCACCTCTCGCAAGGGAAGACCTTAAACCGTCGGGTTCAAAATGGTCTCTTACTTATACCAGTATAATGGACGGGTTCACATAATGGTATAGCCAAGTCTTAATGCAATTCATACATAAAAGAGAATAAAAATCTAATAACATACCTAAGCAAATAATAATCTCAATAACACGATTCCAAAAGCATATTAAATTAAGAAGTACGAGATGCAATAACGAAAATCAGTCAAAAGCGGGAAAAACGTCAATAAATAAATAGCAAATAAAAGGGGGTTAATCACGCATGTATGAATATTTCCCGAGTGGCACGTGGAGTTGTATCCCAAGTACAAACCGCACTACCATCCATTCGGATTCGGCTATGGAATTTACGTATGGGTTTACATCTGATATACCGCAAGAGATAATAACATACATAATCATTAATGCAATATAAATAAAAAATAGACATGAAATAATATAATAATGCATATGCGGATAATCACCAACATGAACAAATAAAATAAAGGCGAAATAATAAAATAAGAATAAATAGACAAAAAAATAAATAAAAAATAAATGCGAAATAATAAAATAACTATGAATAAATAAATGAAAAATATAAACGACGAAATGCCAAGGAAAGAAAAATGTGACCAGAAATTTGGTCATCTTTGATGTAGGACTTCGCATACCCGGCTGGACGTATTTCACGTCCAGCCAGGCATGCAGTGTCCAGAACTATAAAAATAAATAGGGTAAGGGTGCCCTCAGGTCATACCTTTCAAGTTGCTTTCTTGGAATGCGTTAGGCCGTCGCCAGAAGGATCGAAGCTGGTTCGCTATTTGCTATTTCTGGTTCACTGTTTCACTCGTTGTTTTATTGTTTTCTGTTTTCTATTTTGCTGTTTTATGGTTTCTGTTCTGTTGTTTTCTGGTTGCTGTTTTTTTTCTTGTTTTGGCTACTGTTTTTGGTTGTTTTGGCTGCTGTTTTTGGCTGCTGTTTTCTTGGTTGTTTTTACGATTTTGGGCTGCTTCTTTTCTGGTTGTTTTTGCGGTTTTGGGCTGCTATTTTTCTGGTTGTTTTTTCGGTTTTGGGTTCATAGTTTTGGTGCTGTTTGCTGGTTGTTGTTTGTGTTGGACAATTATGACCCATAGCGTCACTATTTGTACAGATCACGGTGTTGTTGTACAAATTAACTATGTGACAAAGGAGATTTCACCCTTATCATTTGTGATTAGATCACCTAGTTGTATAAATGATGAGAGGTCCTTGTGATTTGTTCCTGGACGGAGAATGATATGAGACAGTATCAGTCCACGTAGGATAAATCATTAAACATCCCTAGTCAGAGCATTATCGAGATTGGACATCGATGAATGCGTAAAAGACTAGTATTACACTTGTGCGCGTTGTGAGGGCACAACGACATAGTTCTCATATATTTGGATATAGGATACTCATGCAAGTGTAATAGGAGGTTGTGTTTCACCGATGGTACGGGAAAAAACTTCGCTCTGGATAAGACCCCCTCGGAATTCTATTGGTAGTATGACTATGTGTCTATGGAAATCCAAAATCAGGGTAGGTGTATTTGGTCTTAACTTGAGACTTGCACCGCTATTACTTGCGACAATCAATATACTTTGGTTGCGGTCGTCCAGGGCTTTAACAGGTTCTGTGTACGCCAATGCTAGGTATATTGAGAATCGTAGTGTGTTGGGTGTGATGTGTCGGACACAAAAACTGGGCAACGCATGCTGTCCCGAGCTCATGGCCCGGTTGGGAGTACGGAGTAGCCACAGGGGACTAAACCGGAGAATAATGGAGTCGTCACCCGGTGCGAATCGAGAAAATAAGATTTAAGGTCGCACTCACCCCTCGCAAGGGAAGACCTCAAACTTTTGGGTTCGGAATGGTCCCTTACTTATGTCACTTGTAATGAAAGGATTTGTGTAATAATTTAATCAAGCTTAAGTAACATTTATTTCCAAAGTATCGTGCTTCTAAGTTCACATGCACAAAAATAAAACTTACACCTAAATTTGCATATATTTCACATCTAAGATTGCATGCTTGAAAGTACATCAAAGTAGCAACGAACATACAACTTCATTGGCATATTGTATTCATGGAAACACAAGCACACATAAAGGCGAATCAAATGATGGCGAACATGTGATTTCATAGACATATCATAAACAAATAGCTATTACATGTCCATACACAAATAAAAGAGTCAACTAAGTATATAATGCAAAAAGACACTTAAGGATGCAATTAGGCATTAAAGTGAGCATGCTATGATGTGGTGCAAAAGAAGATAACTAATATGGACATAAACACACATGTGAGCACTTTTCCAAGTGGTGCGTGGAATTGTCTCCCAAGTACAGACCGCACTACCGTCCATTCGGGATCGGCTACGGAATTTATGTCTGGGTTTCCATCCGATATACCACAAGGAATAATACTAAAATGCTATCACGACATGGATATATGAATTGTAATATGTTAAACACATTGTACTCATACATGTGAGGAATACAGATGAATGATACCTACACAATCTTGCGCAACACAGAGAAGCAATCAGATTCATCATACGAAGAGATAGCTACTAGGAACAATTATGTATGAAATCTGATGAAAATGACTCAGTTCAATGGGTGCGCGTTCGCGTAGCGTTCGAGAACGCGTTCGAACGGTAAACAGAAGGTTCGCATTCATATAGCGTTCGAGAACGCATTTGAACTTAGCCAGACCTGATATATGAAACACTAAAAAAATGCGTGCACGTTCGCGTAGCGTTTGAGAACGCGTTCGAACGGTAAACAGAAGGTTCACGTTCGTGTGGCGTTCGAGAATGCATTCGAATGGAACCATACTTGATGTTGCATGATGAAACTAAGAAAATGCGTGCGCGTTCGCGTAGCATTTGAGAACGCGTTCGAACGGTAAACAGAAGGTTCATGTTCGTGTAGCGTTCGAGAACGCGTTCGAACGGAACCAGACCTGATGCATGCAACACACTCATAGATAAACAAATCCACAATGTGGGACCTCACATATCCGATTGAACTCATCTCGCATCCAATCGAGTATACACCAATCGGCGCAGCAAAGCATCGTGGTAAAGGGTTTCAACCCCTCCAAATAGGGGACCTTTCATCGCACATACTAAGCCCATGCGCTCAATTGTATCATGCATACAAAGAATTAAAAAAACAATAATATCAAACTTAGTATGCCCGATTGAACGTATCTTGCATTCAATCGAACACACATCAACCGGTGCGGCAAAGCATCGTGGTAAAGGATTTTAACCCCTCCAAATAGGGGACCTTTCATCGCACTTACTAAGCCCATGCGCTCGATTGAATCATGCATACAAAGAATAAAAAAAACAATAATATCAAACTTAGTATGCCCGATTGAATGTATCTTGCATTCAACCGAACAAACATCAACCGGCGCGGCAAAGCATCGTGGTAACGGATTTTAACCCCTCCAAGTAAGGGACCTTTCATCGCACTTACTAAGCCCATGCGCTCGATTGAATCACGCATACAAAAGTAACATGCAGAATTCAAATGACGAAAAATAAATAAATCAAAGCAATATAAGACAAAAGAAAGTGTCATTTACTCAAGCGGTACGTGGAGTTGTATCCCGAGTACAGATCATACTACCGTCCATTCGGAATCGGCTATGAAATTTATGTCCGGGTTTCCATCCGATATACCGCGAGAGTTGACACATCTTTCGTTTTATTCCAAAGCCACAACATACCATATCTCATAATCCATGCATATTTATCTACTCAAGAGCCACAACATGCATTTCAACATAACAATCATGCAAGGAATATTCAATAAATAATACAAATAAAACAGAAAATGAATGTGGAAAATACCCTCAAGTCTAACCTTTTATGTCAACTTTCGAACTAGCGTTTCACGGCCATCGGAAGGGCTATCACACCGCTACTTCTCTGGTTCACTGGTTTAGCGTCTTGGCTCACTGTGTTGCTGTTTTGCTTGCTGTTTGGCCTCCGTTTTGCTGTTGTTTGGCCTCCACTTTGCTACTATTTCCTCTGTATTTCCGCTTGCTGTTCAGGTCACTGTTTTGGTGTTTTAATGGACTGTTTTGGGTATTTTTTGAAGGCTTTAAGTGCAGTTTTTTAGTTACTGTTTTAAGGATTAAAAGTACAGTTTTTTTAGTTACTGGTTTAGGTAATTTAGGGGCTGCTTTGGGGTATTTTTGCTGCTGTTTTAAGGTGATTTCAGGCTACCGTTTTAAGGTCGTTTTGCTGCTATTTTGGCGTGTATGGTTGTTGTATGGAAGTATGATTTTCGGTGATTAGGGGAAGGAGATGAAGAGAATTTTTGTGTTATTTCTTTGTAGTATGTGTGAACTTGAGAGAATGGAGAGTGGACAGAATTTTGGCTTCTTTTGCTTGTGAAAAACGTGAACTAGAGAGAGGATGAGAGGCTTTGGGTGGTGGTTGTTTATATAGAGAATGGCTAGGGCTTCACCTTGTCTCACAAGGAATAGGATCTTGGTTTCTAATTTAGGCTTCTCAAGAATGGCATACACAAGATTGAGGGGGGACAAAATATTATAAATTAGGAAGTTACAAGATTAGATTGCTGTTGATTAGGAAGTCAAATATTTTTAATTGGTAAATATATTATTTAGTTAGGAATGGTTATATTTGATTAGTTTATTTTAGGCATATACTTATTTTATGTTGTGTAAGTATTTTTATTATTTTGGTAGGTGATTATTTAGATTTTATTTGTTTTATTTAATTTGGTATATGACTTAATTAATATTTTATTTAATTACATTATCTAATAATATTAACTTAATATTTGATTTAATTTGGGTGTGTTTTAAGTGGGCTTGGGCTAGTCTAGGGTGCATGTGGGCTAAATGGGCTCGGGTCATGAGGCTAACAGCAAAACCAGAAATACCGATACCGTTCGAACGCCAATTCGAACGCGACACGAACGCCCGCAATCTGCCTGACGTTCGAACGCATTTAAGAACGCAGCACGAACGAAAATAGTGAACATGTGAAACGACTCTGATAGCATACTCATCCTTAATTTCCCCTTCCGATATCCGTTTCTCGCGACTTCCGTGACTTAAAAGGTAGTGACTCCAACTGAGACTCATCATCGGGTTTCACATGCAAAAATGAAATGCCTACAGTCGCCCCCCACTTTGATGGGACTTGTGCAGTGTGTGACAGTGACAATCCTATCAAAGTCTATGCAATGCATTTTTTACTTACATGGCTAGCTAGCTGCCTCGAGCTGGGCTAATGCTGCAGTGGACCTCGAGCCTGGGACGCGTCCCCAAAACTGCTGACAATGTGGGCCTCGCCCTCAAGCTGATATGGGCTTCGCCTCCCCAAGCTGAAATGATGTGGGGCCTCACCCCCAAGCTGGCATGGGCCTCGCCCTAAGATTCATTCCTGGATTCATTCCAAAATTCTGACGGTGCGGGCTAGGATTATTCCAAAAAAAAACTAATGATGTGGGCCTCGGCCTTAGGATTCATTCCTAGATTCATTCCTGGATTCATTCCTAAACTCTGATGGTGTGGGCCCCGACCCTAGGATTCATTCCAAAATTCTGACAATGTGGGCCTCGGCCCTGGGATTCATTCCAAAACTCTACTGATGTGGGCCTCGGCCCTAGGATTCATTCCCGGATCCCTTCCAAAATTCTGCTGACGTGGGCTTCGAAACTGGGATCCATTCCCGGATTCATTCCTGGATTCATTCCAAAATTCTGAGAGATTCATTCCTTGGATTCGTTCCAAAATTCTGAGAGATTCGTTCCAAATTCTGAGAGATTCATTCCCCGAATTCATTCCAAATTCTGATAGATTCATTCCCTGGATTCATTCCAAATTATAAGAGATTCATTCCTTGGATTCATTCCAAATTCTAAGAGATTCATTCCTTGGATTCATTCCAAATTCTTGAGAGATTCATTCTCTGGATTCGTTCCAAAATTATGAGAGATTCATTCCCCGGATTCCTTCCAAACTCTGAGAGATTCATTCCCTGGATTCATTCCAAATTCTGAGAGATTCATTCCCTAGATTCGCTCCAAATTATGAGAGATTCATTCTTTGGATTCATTCCTAAAACTGTACTGTTGCTGTTTCTGACTAGCTTGCCTTTGCTGCTTTCTCTCTTTCTTTCTTCGAAACCTGTTAATATAAAACAAAACAAACACAAAAAGGATGCAAAATGTGTTACGTGTATGCATGTATGCATGAGTTTCCTATCCCGTTGGGTTAGGTCTTCGGTCAATTCCCTTAGTGACAGCTCGGTCTTCTCTTCCTTAGGTAAAGTACTGCTTCAATCTGTCTACACTAATTGGTTCTGTGAACTCATTTCCTTTCCAAGTCTAACAGTTTCACTGTCTTCATTTCCCAATTTCTGAATGGCCAATTTATCTTTTCTGCTTGCTTGTTCTGAGGATTCCCTACGTTCTGAGTATCATAGTACCAAGATTGAATGATTTTGTCACATGCACTCATGTTGCAAGTTGAGAAGTGGAGATTCAGGCAAGTAAGCGAAATGAACTTCTTTATTATTTTTGAGAAAAGATTCGAACAAGCAAACAAAATCAATGTCTTTTATAAAAAATGCAAGATAAACTTGGAGAAACAGCAATCCCTTCTTCCTCAGCCTCTGGTTCTTCGTTGTTATTATCCTTTATCCCCATGTGAGAAGCTTGGTGATTGAGGGTTTGGAGGACAAAGGTTTCAGGCAAGCCAAAGTTGATCATGGTGGTGGGACGGAGTGGTAATTTGGTAGAGGATTCCTGTGTGTGCTGGGTTGCTCTATTTATGGGTCAGGTATTTTGTGGGTGTCAATCAGGTCTTGGATCTCATGCCTAAGGCGGGGGCAGTTGTCAGTTTCGTGACCCTTTTACTGGTGAAAATAACAGAATAAGTTCAAGTCAAGGTAGTGCGGCACAGGGCTGGGGAGTGGTTTAGGTTCCAAGGGTTTCAAGAGTCCTTGCATCTTCAATTTCTCAAACACCTTTGATAGAGGTCTACCCAAGTTGGAGAAACGTCTGTTCCTGATGGCAGTGACCTCAGTACTGGAAGACTTGGCTTCAGGATGTCCCCCAAAATTCCTTCTTTTCTGGCCATAAAACTTCTTGTTCTCGGCCTCATCTTCTTCAATATCCATAACTGTCTCCCTCAACTGTCGGAAATCCGCAATCATTGAATTCATCCTCCTCAACTTGCCATAGATCGAGGGCTTAGTGCCCTTGATGATCATTTTAATCTGGTCCTTCTCAGAGGGCCGAGTCTGTATTTTTAGAAGCTGACTTCTCCAGCGGTCTACATACTCCTTGAAGCTTTCTTCCGGCTTCTGCTTAGTGTTCTCCAAATCACGGAGTGACAAGTCAATCTCTAAGTCTGTAACATACTGCTTCAGAAAAGCATCAGCTAGTTCCCTCCAATCTTCTTTAACCTTCTTCTCAAGGCTATGATACCAAACCACAAGTACCCCATCGAGTGACATCCCAAACATCTTTTGGACTTGGCGTTGTAATAGGCCCACTGAACTCATGACTGAGACATATTACTACAGATGGACTCTTGGGTCTTCATTCCCATTAAACTTGGCCATGTCAGGCATTTTAAACTGAACTGGCAGCTGTTCTCCGAAGGTCATTGCCTCATAGTCTAACAACTCTTCATGTTTACCCCTCATTATACGGGTAACTAACTCAACCTGATCCCGAAGTTTCTGTAACTCTGCCTGAGACCCAGATACTCTGCCTGCTGTATACTCTGCCATATCATCATCGAAAGTGGGGATATCATCCCTAAATCTGTTCGGAGGTTCTCTTTGCCTCACATCTCCGGAACTAACCCCGGCACGAGACCAGCTATACTAGCCACAACAGTAGTCAAAGCTTGCAACTATTCAGTGACCTTGGTGGTGAGACCGTTCTCTAACTGATCCATACGGGATACCTCATTACCAGATTCACTCATGACTGTTACTATTCTTTTAATGAGCCTTGTTCCTTCTCTAACCCAAACGGTATCTATGATGTCTTTTTGAGACATAGAAGGTGTTAACATGACATATAAATGTATGAGGTGCATGAGGTGCATGTAACATATATAACATATTGAATCAACTAAAATCTTCCAACAAATCGGCCCATTATCATTTTAGAAGCTTTTGGACTAACTGTCATATGAGTGAACCCGTCCCAGTTTAAATGGCCCAACGAGTTCACATCTCATGGCAAGGAGCCCAACTAAATCCAAATGGTAATGTTCCGAACACAAGCACAAAGTGGCCCATCAACACTTAGAAGCCTTTGGCCCAATCGTCATGACACACGTTCTTGTCCCAGTTTAAATGGCCCAACAAGCCCATATCTCATGACAAATGGTCAAAATGGATCTAAACGATGATGTTCCTGTGGGAACACAGGAACTGGGCGACGCATGCTGTTCTAGGCTCGGGGCCTAGTCGGGAGTACGGAGTAGCCACGGGGGACTAAACCGGAGAATAATGGAGTCGCCACCCGGTGTGAAACCGGGAAAATGAGATTTAAGGCCGCACTCACCCCTCGCAAGGGAAGACCTCAAACCGTTGGGTTCGGAATGGTCCCTTACTCATGTCACTTGTAATGAAAGGATTTATATATAATTTAAACAAGTTAGTAACACTTATTTCTAAGGGTATCATGCTTCTAAATTCACATTTATAAAATAAAATATGCGCCTAAATATACATGTATTTCACATATAAGATTGCATGCTTAGAAGTACATTAAATCAACAAACAGACAATTTCATTGGCATGTTGTATTCATGGAAACACAAGCACATACTAACCACACAAGCACACATAAAGGCGAATCAAATGATGGTGAACATGTGATTTCATAGACATATCATAAACAAATAGCCATTACATGTCCATGCACAAATAAAAGGGTCAACTAAGTACATAATGCAAAAAGATGGCTTAGGGATGCAATTAGGCATTAAAGTGAGCATGCTATGACGTGGTGCAAAAGAAGATAGATATAGACACAGACGCACATGTGATGAAAATGACTCAATTCAGTGTATTCACGTTCGTGTAGCGTTCGTAAACGCGTTCGAACGGTAAACAGAAGGTTCGCGTCCGTATAGCGTTTGATAACGCGTTCGAACGGGACCAGACAGAAAACATGCGTTCGTGCGGCGTTTCGGAACGCGTTCGAACGGGTTATAGCAATGACCTCCAAAAATGCAGTAAACAACATGACACATACATGAACATATGAATATATGACTTCTCGTACATAACAACAGATTAAGGGGCGCGGCAAATCATTGTAGCAAAGGTAGCTTTTAAGCATTTTCATCCCTCAAAGTGGAGGACCTTTGATCTCACTTGATAAGCCCATGCGCAATGCAATATGATGCATGAATTTTCAAAAAGACATTATGAAGCGAATGACTAAATAAAAGAGGCGCGGCGAAGTACTGCCGTAAAGGTGGCCTTTTGGGGCTCTTTGTCTCTCAAGGAGAGGACCTTTAGACCAACATACTAAGCCCATGCGCGTCACATCACAATACATGAAATAAAGACAATAAAAGTGTAGGACTTCATATGCCCGATTGAACGTACATTCAACCCAACACACTTCGTCCGGCGCGGCGAAGTAGTGTGTCACAAGGTGGCCTTTTAGGCTCTTCGTCTCTCAAAGAGGGGACCTTTGGACTAACTCACTAAGCCCATGCGCGTCACATCACAATACATGAAATAAAGACAATAAAAGTGTAGGACTTCATATGCCCGATTGAACGTACATTCAACCCAAACACACTTCGTCCGGCGCGGCGAAATAGTGTCACAAAGGTGGCCTTTTAGGCTCTTCGTCTCTCAAAGAGGGGACCTTTGGACTAACTCACTAAGCCCATGCGCTCGATCGCATCATAACATAAATAAATAACATGCGGAAATTAAAAGGGAATAATAAAGTGCGAATAATCAAAATAACATAAAGCGAAAGATGCGCCGTTTACTCAAGTGGTACGTGGAGTTGTATCCCAAGTACAGACCGTACTACCGTCCATTCGGAATCGGCTACGGAATTTATGTCTGGGTTTCCATCCTATATACCACGAGAGACGACGTATTTTCCGTTTTAATCAATGGCCACAACACACATCACATGCAAACAATATTCAATAAATAATTTAAAACACAATTAAAAGAATCAATAAAAGTCGAATAAACAAAAAAAAGAAAACAAGTGTGAAGGGTACCCTCAGGTCTAACCTTTTAAGTCGTCTTTCGGACTCGCGTTTACAACCGTCGGAAGGGCTATCACTCCGCAACTTTTCTGGTTCACTTGTTTAGCGTCTTAACTTGTTGTTCCACTGTTTCCCTCGCTGTTTCGGCTTCACTTTGCTGATGTTTCCTTGGTGTTTTCTACTCACTGTTTCAGGTCTTGAAAGTTACTGTTTTGGGTGTTTTAGGGGCTGTTTGTGGTGGGGTTAATTAAGGAATAATAGGCAGTTGTTTTGGTGACTTTTGAGGCAAATTCTGGACAGCTTTCTGGGCAGTTTCAGGGCAATTCTGGACAGTAGGCAGTGAGTGATGTGTGAAGCTATGAGTTGGTCGTTACTGTGTGGCGTTGTTGAGGTTGGGTTTAATGGCTTAAGTGTTTGAGGGTCGTTGATGCACTGTGGAGCAGGAGGGCTTGGTGCATGAGGCAGTAAGGGTTCGCAGATTGTGACGTGTTGTGGGCTCTTTAGGTAGTGAGGGCAGTGTGTTACGTGCGTTGATTTATAAGTGAAGGCAAAAGGGGCAGTCTAGTGGGGTTGTGGCTGTTTGGATGAGTGAAGGTGTGAAGTAGAGGCTACTTGGAGGGTACGTGAGCGTGACTGAATGGGGCTGTGTATGAACAAAAACAATGGCGTGATGAAGGTGTGCAGGTCTATGTGGCGTGAGTGGTTTGTGAGGGAGGCAGGTGGCTCACGTTTGAGTGTGGTGTGGAGGGTGTTTTGAGGCAGTGGGGGTAATGGCGTGAATTGGCTATCATGCGTGATTGAGAGAGTCAGGCCGTGGGTGTTCAGGTTGGCTTTATTTGTGAACTGGTAGTGGAAGTGGGTTGGTCAGAGAGAGGGAGCTGCTTGAGTTGTTTTGTTTGTGGCGTTAGTGGGGTGAGGCCGTGAGAGAGAGGGGGGCTGCTGCTACATGAGTGTCTCTGGTTTATTATTTTTGTGTTTTTAGTTTGGCCGTGTGATAGTGTGTCTTTTAGGGTTGCAATTAGTGTGTGTTTATATAGTGGGGGGAATCAATTAGGGTTTGCATGCATGGATTTTATTTTAGGAAAGAAATCAATTTAGAATTATGTGTATATGATTGGAATATTTTAGGCAAGAGGTAATTGTAATTTGGGTAGGAATTTCTTAAATTTGGTGAATGTTTTAATTAAATTAGGAATTATTTTATTTTGATTGATTTTAATTTGGAAGTGAATTATTTAATCTTGGTATTTGATTTTATTAATTATTCTATTTAATTTGGTATATTGTTTAATTAATATTTAATTTGAATTGGAATTAATTTAATTGGTTTGTGATTTTTAGATTTAACATTTAATTTAATTAGTTATTTAATTTCAATTTAGTTTACATTTGTGAGTTAATTAATTTTAATTTGTGAATTTAATTGGTTTTAATTTACTTATATTTAATTTAAATTTAATTGTGACATATATTAATTTTTCTTTGGATGTGATTTAATGGGCTTGGGCTAAGGTTAAGTTTTTAAAACGGAGATCCAACAGCGAACCCGAAGCTAAACACGTGAACTAAATCCGACAAAACCGTCAATTCTTGACTATTCCCTTCCGACGTCCGTTTCCCGCGATTTCCGCGACTTAAAAGATAGTGCCTCCAAATGAGGCTCATCATCGGGTTTCACATGCAAAAATGCAATGCCTACAGTCGCCCCCACTTTGATGGGACTTGTGCAGTGTGTGACAGTGACAATCCTATCAAAGTCTATGCAATGCATTTTCACTTACCTGGCTAGCCAACTGCCACTTGACTTTCCACGTGTTTGAGTTGATTTGGGTGGTGAGGTGCTGCGACCCCTGGTTCATTCCCGAACCGTGTTGTGATGTGGTCCATTCCCGAACCGTTACTGTAAGGTGGTCCATTCTCGAACCGTTACTGTGAGGTGTCCATTCCCGAACTGTTATCGTGAGGTGTCCATTCCTGAACCGTTACTGTGAGTTGGTCCATTCCCGAACCGTTACTGTGAGGTGTTCATTCCCGAACTGTTACCGTGAGATGTCCATTCCTGAACTGTTACTGTAAGGTGGTCCATTCCCGAACCGTTACTATGAGATGGTCCATTCCCGAACCGTTATTGTGAGGTGCTCATTCTTGAACTGTTACTGTGAGTTGGTCCATTCCCGAACCTTTACTGTGAGGTGTTCATTCTCGAACTATGCTTCCATTCTCGGCGTGCTCATTCTCGAGCTGTGCTTCCATTCTTGGAGTGCCATTCCTGGCTTGTTCATTCTTGAACTGTACTTTCATTACCGGAGTGCCATTCTCGGCGTGCTCATTCTCGAGCTGTCCATTCCTGGACTATATCTCCATTCTCGGAGTGCCATTCTCGGCTTGTTCATTCTTGAACTGTCCATTCCCGGACTATATCTCCATTCTCGGAGTGTCATTTCCGACTTGTTCATTCTTGAACTGCCCATTCCCGGACTATATCTCCATTCTCGGAGTGCCATTCTCGGCAGGACTGATCTGATGTAATATGGGCCTCGCCCCCAGAATGACATACCGGATGCTGATACTGATGTAATGCGGGCCTCGACCCTGGGACTCATCCCCATGATGATTCTTGTCCCAACTGCCTTGGCCTCCACCTCCTGAATCTGCATGGGCCTCCCCCCAGATGGCCTTGCCTCTTGCCTGGGTGCTGAGTGGGCCTCGGCCCTGGATTCATTCCAAAATTCTGTTGATGTGGGCCTTGACCCTGGGACTTATCCCCAAAACTGATACTGATTCGGGCCTCGACCCTCTGCGATTCATTCTCGAAAACTGCTGATATTGTACTGTTACTGCTTCTGGTTGGCTTGTATTTGACGCTTTTCTCTTTTTCTCCTTTGAAACCTGTTATTACAAAACAGAACAAACACAAAAAGGATGCGAATATGTTACGTGTATGCATGCATGTTCCTATCCCGTCGGGTTAGGTCTTCCATCAATCCTCTTGGTGACTGCTTAGTCTTCTTTCCTCAGGCAAACCACTGCTTCAGTCTGCCTATGTTGATCGGCTCGGTGAACTAAATTCCCTTCCAAGTCTGATAGTTTCACTGCCTCTATTTCCCAATTTCTGAATGTCTATCTTATCTTTTCTGTTTGCTTATTGCGAAGGTTCCCCGTGTTCATCACTGGATTCCATAGTACCAAGGTGGAATACTTTTCTCAAATATACTCATATTGCAGAAGAGTTTTAGCGAAATGAACGTCTTTATTATTGTTGAGGAAAAGAGTTCGAACAAGTAACAAAATCAATGTCATTAAAAACTGGATCAAATAGACTAGGAGGAACATCTCCATCATCCGCAGCACTGCCTTCTTCCTCGGCCCATGGTTCTTCACTGTCATCCATGTAAGAAGCTTGATGGTTGATGGCTTCTTTTCATGGGTTGGGTATTTTATGGGAATCTATGAGATCTTGAATTTCATGCCTGAGGCGGGTTTGCAGTTGTCGGTGTCATGGCCATGTAGCTGGTGGAAGTGACAATAAAGGTCCACATTTGTTGTGGTGGTGGGGGGTGCGGAAGTGGCTTGCCTTCTAAGGGTTTCAAGATTCCTTGTCCCTGTAACTTTTCAAATACCTTCGACAAAGGTCTACCAAGGTTGGAGAATTGTCGGTTCCTGATGGCAGCAACCTCGACAGTAGCGGGCTTAGTCTCAGAATACCCCCCAAAAGTCCGCCTATTCTGGCCATAGGACTTTCTGTTTTCAGCCTCCTCTTCCTCAATATCCATGACAGTTTCCCTCAACTGCCGAAAATCAGAAATCATCGAAGTCATCCTCCTCAGCTTACTATAAATAGAGGGCTTGGTGCCCTTGATGATCATTTTGATTTGGTCCTTCTCAGAGGGCCGAGTCTGCATTTTCAGAAGCTGGCTTCTCCAGCGGTCTACATACTCCTTGAAGCTTTCTCCGGCTTCTGCTTAGTGTTCTCCAAATCACGGAGTGACAAGTCAATCTCCAAGTCTGTAACATATTGCTTCAGAAAAGCATCAGCTAGTTCCTTCCAATCTTCCTTAACCTTCTTTTCAAGGCTATGATACCAAACCACAGGTGCCCCCTCGAGTGACATCCCAAACATCTTTTGGACTTGCGCTGTGGCGCTGTGATAGGCCCATTGAACTCATGACTGAGACATATTGCTGCAGATGGACCCTCGGGTCTCCGTTCCCATTAAACTTGGCCATGTCCGGCATTTTAAACTGAGCTGGCAGCTGTTCTCCGAACGTCATTGCCTCATAATCTAACAACTCTTCATTTTTACCCCTCATTTTACGGGTAACTGTTTCAACCTGATCCCGAAGCTTCCGAAATTCTGCCTGAGACCCCATCACTCTGCCTGTTGCATATTCTGCCATGTCATCATCAAAAGTGGGGACATCATCCCCTAACCCATTCGGAGGCTCCTCACGCCTTACATTCTCAGAATCTCCCCCGGCACGGGGCACAGCCATATTTGTCATGGCAGTAGTCAAGGCTTGCAACTGTTCAGTAATCTTGGCGAAGCCATTTTCCAACTGATCTATCCGGGATACCTCAGTATCTGATTCACTCATGTCTGTTCTCGGTATTTTGGTGAGTCTTCCCTTTTTTCTAACCAACGGGAATCTATGATGGCTTTCAGAACACAAGGGTTAACATGATGTATGTATGCATGATGTGCATAAGAAGTATATAACATATATTAAATCAAATAAAATTCTCAAACAAATCGGCCTATTATCATTTTAGAAGCTTTTGGGACAATTGTCATAAGAGTGAACCCGTCCCAGTTTAAATGGCCCAACGAGTTCATGTCTTATGGCAAAGAGCCCAACTAAATCCAAATGATAAAATTCCGAACACAATCATAAAATGGCCTATTGTTATTTAGAAGCTTTTGGCCCAATCGTCATAAGATGTGTCCTTGTCCCAGTTTAAATGGCCCAACAAGCCCATATCCCATGATAAATGGTCCAAATGGATCCAAACAACGATGTTCCCAAACACAAGAAAGATGATGCAAACATGACATAATAATTTTTACAAAGTGGCCCATCAACATTTCAGAAGCTTTTGGCCTAATAGTCATAAGGTGCGAACTTGCCCCAGTTTAAATGGCCCGGCAAGCCCGCATTTCTGACAATAGTCCAACTGCATCCAAATGAGGATGGTCCACAAGCACATACTCAAGGAAATAATTGTTACTTTAGCCAACCCGGTCTATAGGTGGGTTAGTAAGAGTATAGACAAAGGCTCTCACCGGCGAAGGATGGCCCACAACTAGGTCTCCCCACTCAAGGGTTCGAGCAACCAAGTGAGCGCACCCTTTTTTATACACTAAGGTACGTGCCAATGAGCTATGGTGTGTGACGGACTGTCAAATGGATTTCCCGTTGTAGATCCCCCAGAGGGAAGGTGGAGCGAGGCTCACTTAAATACCCAAGCCTCTTAGGCTCTTATCGCTTGTTGTCAGGAATAAACAACGAGTCCTCCAAATTAGTCCATCACAAAAGGCTAACAGTAGATGGCTATCTAGGTGCCTTCACAGCTTTTCCTTCTAGAAAGGTAGTGAGTGAAGGAAGACACCAAACCATTACCTAGCCTAAAAATGCCTTTGATTAAACCCTCATTTTATCCACTATAGACACGGTCAATTAAAACATAAATCCAAACATTACAAGACAATATTCGGGGCCGATTCTCTATCCCCAGTGGAGTCGCCAGACTGTGGGAACACAGGAACTGGGCGACGCATGTGTCTAGGCTCGGGCCTAGTCGGGAGTACGGAGTAGCCACGGGGGACTAAACGGAGAATAATGGAGTCGCCACCCGGTGTGAACCGGGAAAATGAGATTTAAGGCCGCACTCACCCCTCGCAAGGGAAGACCTCAAACCGTTGGGTTCGGAATGGTCCCTTACTCATGTCACTTGTAATGAAAGGATTTATATAATAATTTAAACAAGCTGAAGTAACACTTATTTCTAAGGGTATCATGCTTCTAAATTCACATTTATAAAATAAAATATGCGCCTAAATATACATGTATTTCACATATAAGATTGCATGCTTAGAAGTACATTAAATCAACAAACAGACAATTTCATTGGCATGTTGTATTCATGGAAAACAAGCACATACTAACCACACAAGCACACATAAAGGCGAATCAAATGATGGTGAACATGTGATTTCATAGACATATCATAAACAAATAGCCATTACATGTCCATGCACAAATAAAAGGGTCAACTAAGTACATAATGCAAAAAAAAGCTTAGGGATGCAATTAGGCATTAAAGTGAGCATGCTATGACGTGGTGCAAAAGAAGATAGATATAGACACAGACGCACATGTGATGAAAATGACTCAATTCAGTGTATTCGCGTTCGTGTAGCGTTCGTAAACGCGTTCGAACGGTAAACAGAAGGTTCGCGTTCGTATAGCGTTTGATAACGCGTTCGAACGGGACCAGACAGAAAACATGCGTTCGTGCGGCGTTTCGGAACGCGTTCGAACGGGTTATAGCAATGACCTCCAAAATGCAGTAAACAACATGACACATACATGAACATATGAATATATGACTTCTCGTACATAACAACAGATTAAGGGGCGCGGCAAATCATTGTAGCAAAGGTAGCTTTTAAGCATTTTCATCCCTCAAAGTGGAGGACCTTTGATCTCACTTGATAAGCCCATGCGCAATGCAATATGATGCATGAATTTTCAAAAAGACATTATGAAGCGAATGACTAAATAAAAGAGGCGCGGCGAAGTACTGCCGTAAAGGTGGCCTTTTGGGGCTCTTTGTCTCTCAAGGAGAGGACCTTTAGACCAACATACTAAGCCCATGCGCGTCACATCACAATACATGAAATAAAGACAATAAAAGTGTAGGACTTCATATGCCCGATTGAACGTACATTCAACCCAAACACACTTCGTCCGGCGCGGCGAAGTAGTGTGTACAAAGGTGGCCTTTTAGGCTCTTCGTCTCTCAAAGAGGGGACCTTTGGACTAACTCACTAAGCCCATGCGCGTCACATCACAATACATGAAATAAAGACAATAAAAGTGTAGGACTTCATATGCCCGATTGAACGTACATTCAACCCAAACACACTTCGTCCGGCGCGGCGAAGTAGTGTCACAAAGGTGGCCTTTTAGGCTCTTCGTCTCTCAAAGAGGGGACCTTTGGACTAACTCACTAAGCCCATGCGCTCGATCGCATCATAACATAAATAAATAACATGCGGAAATTAAAAGGGAATAATAAAGTGCGAATAATCAAAATAACATAAAGCGAAAGATGCGCCGTTTACTCAAGTGGTACGTGGAGTTGTATCCCAAGTACAGACCGTACTACCGTCCATTCGGAATCGGCTACGGAATTTACGTCTGGGTTTCCATCCTATATACCACGAGAGACGACGTATTTTCCGTTTTAATCAATGGCCAACAACACACATCACATGCAAACAATATTCAATAAATAATTTAAAACACAATTAAAAGAATCAATAAAAGTCGAATAAATAAAAAAAAGAAAACAAGTGTGAAGGTACCCTCAGGTCTAACCTTTTAAGTCGTCTTTCGGACTCGCGTTTACAACCGTCGGAAGGGCTATCACTCCGCAACTTTTCTGGTTCACTGTTTAGCGTCTTAACTTGTTGTTCACTGTTTCCCTCGCTGTTTCGGCTTACTTTGCTGATGTTTCCTTGGTGTTTTTGCTCACTGTTTCAGGTTTGAAAGTTACTGTTTTGGGGTTTTAGGGGCTGTTTGTGGTGGTTAATTAAGGAATAATAGGCAGTTGTTTGGTGACTTTTTGAGGCAAATTCTGGACAGCTTTCTGGGCAGTTTCAGGGCAATTCTGGACAGTTTAGGCAGTGCGTGAGTGATGTGTTGAAGCTATGAGTTTGGTCGTTACTGGTGGCGTTGTTGAGGTTGGGTTTAATGCTTAAGTGTTGAGGGTCGTTGATGCACTGTGGAGCAGGAGGGCTTGGTGCATGAGGCAGTAAGGGTTCGCAGATTGTGACGTGTTTGTGGGCTCTTAGGTAGTGAGGGCAGTGTGTTACGTGCGTTGATTTATAAGTGAAGGCAAAAGGGCAGTCTAGTGGGTGTGGCTGCTTGGATGAGTGAAGGTGTGAAGTAGAGGCTACTTGGAGGGTACGTGAGCGTGACTGAATGGGGCTGTGTATGAACAAAACAATGGCGAAAGGTGTGCAGGTCTATGTGGCGTGAGTGGGTTGTGAGGGGGAGGCAGGTGGCTCACATTTGAGTGTGGGGTGGGAGGCTTGTTTGTGAGGCAGTGGGGGTAATGGCGTGAATTGGCTATCATGCGTGATTGAGAGGTCAGGCCGTGTGTGTGTTCAGGTTGGCTTTATTTGTTGAACTGGTAGTGGAAGTGGGTGGTCAGAGAGAGGGAGCTGCTTGAGTTGTTTTGTTTGTGGCGTTAGTGGGGGTGAGGCCGTGAGAGAGAGGGGGGCTGCTGCTACATGAGTGTCTCTGGTTTATTATTTTTGTTTTTAGTTGGCCGTGTGATAGTGTGTCTTTTAGGGTTGCAATTAGTGTGTGTTATATAGTGGGGGGAATCAATTAGGGTTTGCATGCATGGATTTTATTTTAGGAAAGAAATCAATTTAGAATTATGTGTATATGATTGGAATATTTTAGGCAAGAGGTATTGTAATTTGGGTAGGAATTTCTTAAATTTGGTGAATGTTTTAATTAAATAGGAATTATTTTTTTTGATTGATTTTAATTTGGAAGTGAATTATTTAATCTTGGTATTTGATTTTATTAATTATTCTATTTAATTTGGTATATTGTTTAATTAATATTTAATTTGAATTGGAATTAATTTAATTGGTTTGTGATTTTTAGATTTAACATTTAATTTAATTAGTTATTTAATTTCAATTTAGTTTACATTTGTGAGTTAATTAATTTTAATTTGTGAATTTAATTGGTTTTAATTTACTTATATTTAATTTAAATTTAATTTGTGACATATATTAATTATTTCTTTGGATGTGATTTAATGGGCTTGGGCTAAGGTTAAGTTTTTAAAACGGAGATCCAACAGCGAACCCGAAGCTAAACACGTGAACTAAATCCGACAAAACCGTCAATTCTTGACTATTCCCTTCCGACGTCCGTTTCCCGCGATTTCCGCGACTTAAAAGATAGTGCCTCCAAATGAGGCTCATCATCGGGTTTCACATGCAAAAATGCAATGCCTACAGTTCCCAAGCACAAGCATAAAAGAAAGATAATGCAAACATAGAGTAATAATTTCTACAGAATGGCCCATCAACATTTCAGAAGCTTTGGCCCAATGGTCATAAGGTACGAACTCGCCCCAGTTTAAATGGCCCAGCAAGTCCGCATTTCTGACAATGGTCCAACTGCATCCAAATGAGGATGGTCCACGAGCTCATACTCAAGGAAATAATTATTACTTTAACCATACAGTCCCGGTCTATGGGTGGGTTCGCAGGAGTGTAGACAAAGGCTCTCATCGGCGAAGGATGGCCCATAACTAGGTCTCCCCAATCAAGGGTTCGAGCAACCAAGTGAGCGCGCCCTTTTTTATACACTAAGGTACGTGCCAATGAGCTATGGTGTGTGACTGACTGTCAGATGGATTTCCCGTTGTAGATTCCCCAGAAGGAAGGTGGAGTGAGGCTCACTTAAATACCCAAGCCTCTTAGGCTCTTATCGCTTAGTGTCAGGAATAAACAACGAGTCCTCCAAATTATTTCATCACAACAGGCTACGAGTAGATGGTTATCTAGGTGCCTTCACAGTTTTTCCTTCTAGAAAGGTAGTGAGTGGAGGAAGACACCAAACCATTACCTAACCTCAAAATGCCTTTGATTAAACCCCCATTTTATCCACTATAGACACGGTCAATTAGAACATAAATCCAAACATTACAAGACAATATTTCGGGGCCGATTCTCTATCCCCAGTGGAGTCGCCAAACTGTGGGCCACAGAAACTGGGCGACGCATGTTGTCCCGGGCTCGCGGTCTGGTTGGGAGTACGGGTAGGCACGGGGGATTAAACCGGAGAATAATGGAGTCACCACCCGGTGTGAACCGGGAAAATGAGATTTAAGGCCGCACTCACCCCTCGCAAGGGAAGACCTCAAACCGTTGGGTCCGGAATGGTCCCTTACTTATGTCACTAGTAATGAAAGGATTTGTGTAATAATTTAATCAAGCTTAAGTAACACTTATTTCCAAGAGTATCATGCTTCTAAGTTCACATGCACAAAAATAAAACTTACACCTAAATTTGCATATATTTCACATCTAAGATTGCATGCTTGAAAGTACATCAAAGTAGCAACGAACATACAGCTTCATTGGCATATTGTATTCATGGAAACACAAGCACACACGAACCACACAAGCACACATAAAGGCGAATCAAATGATGGCGAACATGTGATTTCATAGACATATCATAAACAAATAGCTATTACATGTCCATACACAAATAAAAGAGTCAACTAAGTATATAATGCAAAAGACACTTAAGGATGCAATTAGGCATTAAAGTGAGCATGCTATGACGTGGTGCAAAAGAAGATAACTAATATGGACATAAACACACATGTGAGCACTTTTCCAATTGGTATGTGGAATTGTCTCCCAAGTACAGACCGCACTACCGTCCATTCGGAATCAATCAGATTCATCATACGAAGGGATAGCTACTAGGAACAATTATGTATGAAATCTGATGAAAATGACTCAGTTCAGTGGGTGCGCGTTCGCGTAGCGTTCGAGAACGCGTTCGAACGGTAAACAGAAGGTTGGCATTCGTATAACGTTCGAGAACGCGATCGAACGGAGCCAGACCTGAAGCATGAAACAGTAAAAAAATGCGTGCGCGTTCGCGTAGCGTTTGAGAACGCGTTCGAACGATAAACAGAAGGTTCACGTTCGTGTGGCGTTCGAGAACACGTTCGAACGAAACCAGACCTGATACATGATGAAACTAAGAAAATACGTGCGTGTTCGCGTAGCATTTGAGAACGCGTTCGAACGGTAAACAGAAGGTTCGCGTTCGTGTGGCGTTCGAGAACGCGTTCGAACGGAACCAGACCTGATGCATGCAACACATTCATAGACAAACAAATCCACAATGTGGGACCTCAAGTATCCGATTGAACTCATCTCGCATCCAATCAAGAATACAACAATCGGCGCGGCAAAGCATCGTGGTAAAAGGTTTCAACCCCTCCAAATAGGGACATTTCATCGCACTTACTAAGCCCATGCGCTCAATTGAATCATGCATACAAAGAATTAAAAAAACAATAATATCAAACTTAGTATGCCCGATTGAACGTATCTTGCATTCAACCGAACACACATCAACCGGTGCGGCAAAGCATCGTGGTAAAGGATTTTAACCCCTCCAAATAGGGGACCTTTCATCGCACTTACTAAGCCCATGCGCTCGATTGAATCATGCATACAAAGAATAAAAAAAACAATAATATCAAACTTAGTATGCCCGATTGAACGTATCTTGCATTCAACCGAACACACATCAACCGGCGCGGCAAAGCATCGTGGTAACGGATTTTAACCCCTCCAAGTAGGGGACCTTTCATCGCACTTACTAAGCCATGCGCTCGATTGAATCACGCATACAAAAGTAACATGCAGAATTCAAATGACGAAAAATAAATAAATCAAAGCAATATAAGACAAAAGAAAGTGTCATTTACTCAAGCGGTACGTGGAGTTGTATCCCGAGTACAGATCATACTACCGTCCATTCGGAATCGGCTATGAATTTATATCCGGGTTTCCATCCGATATACCGCGAGAGTTGACACATCTTTCGTTTTATTCCAAAGCCACAACATACCATATCTCATAATCCATGCATATTTATCTACTCAAGAGCCACAACATGCATTTCAACATAACAATCATGCAAGTAATATTCAATAAATAATACAAATAAAACAGAAAATGAATGTGGAAAATACCCTCAGGTCTAACCTTTTATGTCAACTTTCGAACTAGCGTTTCACGGCCGTCGGAAGGGCTATCACACCGCTACTTCTCCGGTTCACTGGTTTAGCGTCTTGGCTCACTGTGTATGGTTGTTGTATGGAAGTATGATTTTCGGTGATTAGGGGAAGGAGATGAAGAGAATTTTTGTGTTATTTCTTTGTAGTATGTGTGAACTTGAGAGAATGGAGAGTGGACAGAATTTTGGCTTCTTTTGCTTGTGAAAAACGTGAACTAGAGAGAGGAGGAGAGGCTTTGGGTGGTGGTTGTTTATATAGAGAATGGCTAGGGCTTCACCTTGTTGGATAATATGACCCATAGCGTCACTATTTGTACAAATCATAGTGTTGTTGTACAAATTAACTATGTGACAAGGAAATTGCACTCTCATCATTTGTGATTAGATCACCTTAGATATATAAATGAAGAGAGGTCCCTATGATTAGTTCCTGGATTGAGAATGATATGAGACAGTATCAGTCCACGAAGGATTAATCATTAAATATCCCTAGCCGGAGTATTATCGAGACTGGACATCGATAATGCGGAATAGGCTAGTATTGCACTTGTGCGCGTTGTGAGGGCACAACGGCATAGTTCTCATATATATAAGTATTGGATACTTATGCAAGTGCGATATGAGGTTGTGTTTCACCGATGGTACGGGAAACAGCTTCGCTCTGGATAGACCCCTCGGAATCCCATTGGTATTATGACTATGTGTCTATGGGAGTCCGACATCAGGGTAGGTGTGTATGGTCTTAACCTGAGACTTGCACCGCTAATGCTTACGACAATCAATATACTTTAGTTGAGGTCGTCTGGGACTCTAATCGGTTCTGTGTACGCCAATGCTGGGTATATTGAGAATCGTAGAGTATTGGGTGTGATGTCAAGACAGAAGTATCACTCCAGTCATAGTGGAGATGATGTCACGCAGGATACGGTATTAGTGCTTTTAAGTACTGGCCGGCCATCCGACATGTGCTTCGGACGGGGCAGACACTTATCCAGCCCCAGCCCTAGCACGTGACTATCCGATACTGGGCCGATATACACAATACTTGGTATACTACGCTTGATATAGATCTTAAATATTCTTAGATGAATATGACCGGAGAATTGGGTAGACTTCATGCTTTGCTAGAAGCCGATCTTGTCTCGTAAATCGGTAGAACGTAGTACTTGGTACATACGTGATTCGGATACTCCGACGACCGTATTTACTGCCGACTTATCCGGGGATCTCATGGGTCGCTTCCCGATAATGCACCGATGACGCATAACTCGCACTCATTAATAATCTGGGATTATATAGAAGAAAGAGAAAATTAATCTAGGATTAATTACGGAGATATTTTATCTGGGATAAAATATCGTCTAAAGAGAGAGAATGATTAATTTGGAATTAATCGGTAAATTAATATATTCGATATATTAAACGAAATTAGATTTCGACGCGGAATTAAAATTAGATTTTAATTCGGGCGAACGAATTAATTTAGAATTAATTCGTTAGCGATGTGAATAGTGAATTCGCTAGGCGTAATCATTTAATTACGACGCGACGGAAAATTCGCTAATTGAGAATTAGTGAACCCATGCCCGAGTGTGATTGCGAGCGCATTCGTATTTCGAATTCGAGTGCGGCAACGCAAGTCATATCAAGCGTCAAATCATTCGTCACATCAAGCGTCAAATCAATAGTCACTTTGAGTGATGTGATTGATTGATTGATTGATGTGATTGATTGATTGAGTGATAGACACACAACATGTCACTTTGATAAAGTGAAAATGAATAGTGATTGTTTTTGGTGAAATAGTGTAAGTTGGTGGAAAGTATTTACCAATTGATTTTAATTAATTATTTGGTAAATGTTTTTGTATATTTTATGAAAAATATATAAACCTTTTTGGAAAAGGTTTTACTAACTTAATACACAATTTCTCTCCTCCATTTCTCTCTCACATCTCACGCCCAAAAGGGCTCTTTTTCTTCTTCCATTTCAGCTCACTGCCGTGAGCTATAGGGGAGCAATGAGTGTGTTTTGTTGCAAAACACAAGTGCTAGCACACTTACGAGACTTGCGAAGGTGTTAGGGAGGTTCACCCATGAGGCGGGATCCGTTCGACGAAGCTTGGAGCTTGACGAAGGACCATTTTCACGCCCAAAACAGTGAGCAACATCACTGCAGTTCACGCCCAAAACAGTGAGGATTTTCAAGTTTTGTTGCTTGCCGCGTCTCTCAACCGATCGATGTGAGTATTCCGCCTCCTCCGTTGATGTATTCACACATGTATTTCATGTCTTGTTTGATCTTGGGACCTAGATATAAACCTAACAATGGCATCAAGAGCTATAGGTTCAAGCATGAAATTGTAGGGCTTAAAATTGGGAACTTTGTATTTGAGCATGATTTTATAAAATTGGATGTTTAAGCATTGTATTGAAGATTGATTTGATCAATTTCAAGAAAATGTGTTTGGAACAATTTTCCCCAAATTTGGAGTGTTGGCCGAATGTAATGTGAATTTTGGATTCTTGGAATTTTTTGATTTTGATTCATTGGATGAGTTAGAATCATGTAGGATGATGTTAATTTGAAGTCAATTAGATTGAATTTTGAATTGAACATAATCCCAAAATGTATATGTTGGCCGAATTCCATATGCCCTTTTAATGTCTTGGTAATTTTGATTTTGAACAATTGGATGTGTTGGAAATCATTTATGATGTTGATTTAAAGTCGATTGTGGGTTCGATTGGATTGAAACCAAATCGGACACAAAATCCCTCCTTTGGCCGAGAGCTTTAAAGCATGTAATGGGTTTGATTTTTTCATTAATGTGTTGGACATGTGATGATAATAATGAACATGATTAATTGGACTAATTTGATGTTTTAGAAATATTGATTTGGGTGATTAATCATGTAATGCACTTTAGGTAATTAAATTGCGAAATTGGATTTGTGTAATTTAATGAATTAGGCCTTTAAATTGGATTTGGGCTTATTAAGTTGTAATTGGGCTTATTGGGCTTGATTTTATCAAGTTGGGTTTAGGCCAAATGGATTGGATCCAATTGGGCCCAAAACCACTACCATAAAGCCCAAATGCAACTTATAAACCTTTAAAGTTTAATTGGGCCTAATGGGCCTAAATTGATTTCTGGACTTATGGGGTTACTCCTTGATTGGGCTTTGGTTGCCGAAGCCCAAGCCTTAAAGAAATTAATTAAAGCCCATTAGACTTGAATTGAATTGACGTTAGACGTTAATCGGGCTTTGAGACCCGAAGCGATTAAATTTGGAATTTAAGTCGTTAAAGGTTTATTAAATAAAGTGTAATATTTAATTTGGAATTGAATAGTGAATTAGTATTAAATACATGTTAAATTGGATTTAATGATGTAGTTTAATTTAATTCATGAATTCGTACTTTGAGTACTTATTCGCAAAAAACGAGTTTGACTCGACCAAAATCAAATCGTTGTTTAAACATTGGATGATCACATAATTATCAGATTAATTAATTTGATTAGATTGATTGATAGATGCTTTTTGTGAATACGTGGTTGTGATGAATGAATAATGTATATCGGATGGATATTAGTCGGGTGGGGCAATTTTGGAAATTGTTGTAATAAATTCGATTTATTAAATTGGACCTGCGTGTCCAGCCTTATCACCTCTATTCTCTTTGTATTCTCTTCTCACCTATTCCCCTCAATGTAAATGAGGTTTCTTTAGAAGTGTAGTGTAACGGGTAGAAGTAATACAAGTGCTAGCTTGAGTGAGAAAGTGAGAGATTTGATCTAGGATCAATATATTAAGTATCCATCCGCATATCATTATTATTTATTTTCATACTCGCTTTATTATGTATTTAGTGTTAGGTTTCATCTAGGTCCCAAGATCAAACAAGCAATGAAATACATGTGTGAATACATCAACGGAGGTAGCGGAATACTCACATCGATCGGTTGAGACGATTTGAAGACAAATGAAGCCCAAAAAGCCCACTGTTTTGGCGCCAACTGTGTGCAGTTCACTGCCCTCCAAATCAGATTTTTGTGCTGCGAAAATGAGCTCTAGGATTGCGTCAAACGAATCCCGCCTCATGGGTGAACCTCCCAAACACCTTCGCAAGTCTCGTAAGTGTGCTAGCACTTGTGTTTTGCAACAAAACACATTCATTGCTCCCCTTGAAGCTCACGGCAGTGAGCTGTGAAGAAGAAGAGTAAACAACCCTTTTGGCCGTGAGAAAGAGAGAAGAAGTGAAGGAGTTGTGTAATGGTTGACTTGTTAAATGAATTACCAAAAATTGCTTTATATATTTTCCAAAAATTACAAAGCATTTACCATTTCAAATATCAAATAAAATAAATGGTAATGGCTTTCTCAACCACCAACACTATTCCAACAACTTACATCAACTATTCATTGTCACTTTAATAAAGTGATGTAAGTCTTTCAATCAATCAATCACATCAATCAATCACATCACTCAAAGTGACATTTGATTTGACGCTTGATGTGACGAATTATTTGACGCTTGATGTGACTTACGTCGCCGCACTCGAATTCGAAATACGAATGCGCTCGCAATCACACTCGGGCTCAGGTTCAATAATTCTCAATTAGCGAATTTTCTGTCGCGTCGTAATTAAATGATTACGCCTAGCGAATTCACTATTCACGTCGCTAACGAATTAATTCTAAATTAATTCGTTCGCCCGAATTAAAATCTATTTTAATTCCGCGTCGAAATCTAATTTCGTTTAATATATCGAATATATTAATTTACCGATTAATTCCAAATTAATCATTCTCTCTCTTTAGACGATATTTTATCCCAGATAAAATATCTCCGTAATTAATCCTAGATTAATTTTCTCTTCTTCTATATAATCCCAGATTATTAATGAGTACGAGTTATGCGTCATCGGTGCATTATCGGGAAGCGACCCATGAGATCCCCGGATAATTCGGCAGTAAATACGGTCGTCGGAGTATCCGAACCACGTACGTATCAAGTACTACGTTCTACCGATTTACGAGACAAGATCGGCTTCTAGCAAAGCACGAAGTCTACCCAATTCTCCGGTCATATTCATCTAAGAATATTTAAGATCTATATCAAGCGTAGTATACCAAGTATCGTGTATATCGGCCCAGTATCGGATAGTCACGTGCTAGGGCTGGGGCTGGATAAGTGTATGCCCCGTCCGAAGCACATGTCGGATGTCTGATAACTAGTCTCTAAATCGGATATACATGACCTTGTCATAATATCCCGATGGCCGGCCAGCACTTAAGAGCACTAATACCGTATCCTGCGTGACATCATCTCCACTATGACTGGAGTGATACTTCCGTCTTGACATCACACCCAATACTCTACGATTCTCAATATACCCAGCATTGGCGTACACAGAACCGGTTAGAGTCCTGGACGACCTCAACTAAAGCATATTGATTGTCGTAAGCATTAGCGGTGCAAGTCTCAAGTTAAGACCATACACACCTACCCTGATGTCGGACTCCCATAGACACATAGTCATAATACCAATGGGATTCCGAGGGGTCTATCCAGAGCGAAGCTGTTTCCCGTACCATCGGTGAAACACAACCTCCTATCGCACTTACATGAGTATCCAATACCCAAATATATGAGAACTATGCTGTTGTGCCCTCACAACGCGCACAAGTGCAATACTAGCCTATTCCGCATTATCGATGTCCAGTCTCGATAATACTACGACTAGGGATATTTAATGATTAATCCTTCGTGGACTGATACTGTCTCATATCATCTCAATCCAGGAACTAATCATATGGACCTCTCTTCATTTTATATCTAAGGTGATCTAATCACAAATGATGAGAGTGCAATTTCCTTGTCACATAGTTAATTTGTACAACAACACTATGATCTGTACAAATAGTGACGCTATGGGTCATATTATCCAACAATCTCCCACTTGGCACAAAGCCAGTCACTCAAGTGTCGAACACCCGAACTATGTACGGTTTGCTCAAATTGCTGAGGAAAGGTTTTCGTCAGCGGATTTGTATGATTATCGTCTGACGTGATTTATACGATCATCACATCGCCACGATGTATGATCCGAACGAATCAGATGAATATAGAAGTATATATCTGGATCGTCGATGAGACCTTTAATTCTTTAGCCTTGTGCTGACGCCTAGCTCAGCTGCTAACAGAACTATATCTAATCTAATTAGATTTATTATCGACCCAAATGGCTTCTATTGCTGCCTCAGCCGCAGCAATAATCCGCATTTGTTGTTTATTAGGCAACAGTATCTTGCTCGGAAGATTTCCAGCTCACTGTCTCGTTATTCAAACTTTATAGTACCGCAGTATTTAACTGTTTGGAAACTTGCGGTAGTGATCCCAGTCACTTCAAGTTCCTCCTTCTCCATAGTTTAAGACAGCATCTTTAGTTCTCTAAGATACTAACAGATGTCCTTAACTTCAATCCAGTGACTATCACTTGGATTGACCCGATTGTGACTCCATATGCTCAAAGCGTATGAGACACCATATCAAGTACATTTTAAATACAATTTCTCAGAGAGTGTTAACAACTCCAAATCTATCCCAAGTAGATCTTTATTCCTTGAATAAAGGCTGTTACTCCCCAGAATTCTACGGAGAATATCTATGAAAGCCAAGCTTTCACCAATTGCTTTATGGGAATTTCATTGTCAGTGCGCTCCCACTAACCTCCTTATATACACAGAATCATTTCGTTTTGAGTCAAATCATAAACCATTATGATTATTTCAAAACGACAGTTCCAAAAACCTTATGCTTGCTCCAATCCAAACATGGATCGAATAACCCGCAAACCTTGTTTGTCGGTTATACAAAATCGTCAGGATGTTGTAAGCATCCTCCAAACGGTTCCTTTTCAGGAAAGCGATTTTGATCTTTAACTGACACATTTCATAAATGAAATATGCTAGTATCAACAAGCATCATCAAAATGGATTTACTAGGGCAACAGGTAAAAGGTTGAACCGTTATTAACATAATGTGATAACGGTACCTTTCCGTCACAAGCCTAGCTTTGTACGTTGGTATGTTGCCATCCATGTATGTTTTCCTTGAAGACATTTA
>SKCR01055185.1:0-84116 GCA_019454045.1 Zanthoxylum bungeanum | reverse complement strand
GCAAAAATTCAATTTTCATAGTCTCGTTCGAACGCGTCTTCAAACGTAACTCGAATGCCAGTCTTCTGTAAAAGAACGTTCTAACGCGTTTACGAACGCAACACGAACATGAACTCTCTGTAACACTTTGTTCGAACGTGTTTACGAACGTAATACGAACGTGAACTCTCTGGAATACTTTGTTCGAACGAGTTTACGAATGCTACACGAACGTGAACTCACTGGAAAGTTTCGTTCGAACAAATTAACGAACGTGACACTAACGAAATTAATCATGTAATTATTTTAGGTTCAAAAATAATAACGTAGAATTAGATTAATTTATAATATATGATATATGACATATATGCAATAATGTTTACTTAGTAAAATCATATACTGTATTATTATAAACTTGGTAGTATAGGTTTAAGTTAACATTGGGGTGTTCAATTATCACGAGCATACACATAGTGATAAAGTTGAAAATTAATTATGTGTTGCATACTTGGCTGAGAATTAAAAGTGTAACTTTACACAAGTAATTTCGTCCAAGCTTGATTGACTTATACATATACACATACAAATCTACACATATTAATTATTGTGAATTGAGGTGCAATACTAAGTTTGAATGTCTAAGATATTCTATTGAGAAAATGTTTAAAGGATATTCTATCAAAAAGACGATAAGAGCCTAAGTGGGCAGGGATTTAAGTAGTTATTCCGGACTCCCTCGTCCTCTGGGAATATTCATTTATTCATTTATCATAAGAAACCTTAGTCGTATATTCAATGACTTATGTTATTTGGTATTACTGTCCAATATAACAACGAGTGGATTCTTGGTATATCACTTAAATAAGATCATAGGTTTGATCGTTGTGCAATTTATCTTTGATAGACTTATTGATTACTGTTGGTTTTTCCAATTACACATGGCTAATGGAAATATCACGGTGCCGGTCGCTCATTGGGAGAAACTGGAAAAGTTTGGTGGAGCAAATTTTAAACAATGGTAGAGAAAAATATTATTCTATCTAATAACACTGCAGTTGGCTAAGTACCTCAAAGATCCTCCGGGTCCTGTGGAGGGAGAAACAGAAACATCCAAGCAACTGCAAGAAGAGACATGGTCGTCAGGCGACTTCTTGTGCAAGAATTACCTCTTGGGAAGACTTGACAATATCATGTATAATGTGTACCAAGGCATGAATTCTAAGAAGATTCTATGGGAATCTCTCGAGAAGAAGTACAAAACTGAGGATGTCGGACAAAAGAAATTTATCGTGGGTAGGTTCCTGGACTACAAGATGGTAGATTCAAGGACGATGATGTCTCAGTTGGGTGAACTTCAGTTGATCATTCATGAAATATTGGATGAGGGAATGAAACTCTGCGATACGTTTCAAGTTGCCACAATCATTGAAAAGTTGCCTCCATCATGGAAGGACTTCAGAAGCTATCTGAAACACAAAAAGAAACAGATGGGTCTTGAAGACCTTGGAGTTTGATTGAGGATCAAAGAGGACAACAGGAAGTCCGAGAATGCCAGCTACAAGACTATGGAGTCTAAGGCCAACATCGTCGATGGTGGAAAGGGTAGCAAAAAAAGAAAGAACAGTGGAGCTGATTCTTCCCAAGCAAATAAGAAGTTCAAGGGGAAGTGCTACATCTGTGAAAAAAATGGTCATATGGTAGAGGACTGCAGAAACAAGAAGTCTCAGGACAAAGGCAAGAAAAATAAAAATGAGGCCCATGTCACTGAGGATGAGCAGCTATTTGATGAGATCTCAAAGATGAACTTCTCAGTAGTTGTAACATAAGCCAACTTGGTTGGAAATCCGAGAGAATGGTGGGTAGATATTGGGGTTACTCATTATGTTAGAATTGATAACCAACATAAATATGCGGCATATGTTGAAGCAAAAATGCATAGAGCATCATTTCATTCCATAGAATGAAGTTCTAAACCCTGTTAGAAAATGAGTCTCGAAGCTATAAAAAAATCAATGTCTTCGTCGGAGGCACTTTTGTGGAAATAGGCTATCAATAATGAGATTGATTCCATCCTACAAAACCATACTTGGGAGTTGGTTTTCCTCCAGGTTGTAAGCCACTTGGATACAAATGGATATTCAAATAGAAGATGAAACCGGATGGATCAATAGATAAGTACAAGGGAAGACTTGTCATAACAGGTTATAGATAAAAATAATGTCTTGATTACTTTGATACATATTCACCAGTGACTCGTATCACGTCAATAAGAATGTTCATAGCCATAATAGCTATATTTGGTCTTGAAATACATCAAATGAATGTAAAGACGTCATTCTTAAATGGTGAACTAGATGAAGAGATTTACATAGAACAACCAGAAGGTTTCAATGTTCCTGGTCAAGAACAGAAGGAGTGCAAACTTGTAAAATCCTTATACAAATTAAAACAAACACCTAAACAATGGCATGAAAAATTTGACAAAGTGATGTTGTCAAGTGGATTCAAAATTAATGAGTGTGATAAGTGTGTATACACCAAATCAACTCAAAAAATGATATGGCATTGTGTGTCTTTACGTAAACGATATGCTGATAATTGGTAGTAATCATGAGATGATTCAATCTACCAAGAAAGTATTGACCAGCAAATTTGATATGAAAGATTTAGGAGTAGCTGATGTGATCTTAGGAATTAAGATTTCCAGAACATCATAGGGGTATATATGTTGGGTTCTCTAAGAACAATTCCAAGATCAATTAAGCATAAAACATGTGAATACTCAAAGTAAGAAAGCGGAAATTATACTCACTTTGATCGGTAATGTGGATGTGTTGATAACAAAATTTTTGTCTCCTTTGGAAGTGCTCCAAGCTCCTCTCTTTGATTGTATGTTGAGCTCCAAGCTTGGTGAATGAATTCCAAACTCAATGGATTGTTTCCCTATCACCTTTGTAGACTCTTTAAGTGCTAGCTTATGAAGAAAATTGCAACAAAACTCTTCCCTTGGTGTTTTTATAACTCTCGGCAATGTGAGAATTTTAAAGAGGGAGAGTGGCTTTCACGCCCAATGGAGAGAGAAGAGAGTGATGAATGAAAATGTTAAGTGTAAAAGGTGAAATGATTTTCCAAAAATCAAAAACATATACCAAATCCAAGATTTGGTAAAGGTCACTCAACTTTTCATAATAAAATAATGAAATGTGTCTTACAAGTTAACATAACTAATACTAACTTCCATCACCATAAAGTAGGTAGTTTGACGAGTGATGTGACTTATGGTGGGCTCCACTTGATTCAAAATCCGAGTGGTCTCGCAAACACATTCCGGGCTCGGGTTCGTTAATTCCAAATTAACGAATTTTCCGTTGCGACTTAATTAAATCAAATTTAATTAAATAATAATGCCTTGCAAAATTATTACGAAAGTCGCTCGCGAATTAATTCTAAATTAATTCGTTCGCCCGAATTAAAATCCAATTTTAATTCCGCTATGAAATCTAATTTCATTTAATATATCGAATATATTATTTTATCGATTAATTCCAAATTAATCTTTCTCTCTCTTCTATTCGAATTTTATCCCAGATAAATTCTTGTCGTAATTAATCCCAGATTAATTTTCTCTCTCTTCTAATTAATCATAGATTAATTATGTTCGAGTCATACGTCATCGGTGAATCTTCGGGAAGCGACCCATGAGATCCCTGGATATGTTGGCAGTAAATCCGGTCGTCGGACTATTCGAACACGTGAATACCCGGTATCACGTTCCTACCGATTTACAAGACATGGTTGGCTTCTAGCAAAGCGCCGTGCCTACCCAATTCTCCAAAAATATTCTTTAATGAATATATAATCTTTGTCAGGAGTAGTATACGTAGTATTGCGTTTTGCGATCCAGTATCAGATGTCACATGCAAGGCCTGGGGCTGGAATAGTGTCTGCCCCGTACGAAGCATATATCGGATCACAAACAACTAGTCTCTATAATCGGATAATCATGACCTTGTCATATTATCCCGATAGTTGCAACATAATAGAGAACCAGTTCTGTATCCCTGCGTGATCATCATCTCCATATGACTTAAGTGATACTTCTGTCTTGACATCACACCCAATACATTACGATTCTCAATAAACCCAGAAGAGGCGTACACAGAACCTGTTAAAGCCTCGGACGACCAAAACCAAAGCATATTGATTGTCGCAAGTATTAGCGATGCAAGTCTCAAGTTAAGACCAAATACACCTACCCTGATTCAGATTCCCATAGACACATAGTCATACTACCAATGAGATTCCGAGGGGTCTATCCAGAGCGAAGCTGTTCTCGTACCATCGGTAAACACAACCTCCTATCACACTTGCATAAGTATCCAATACTTAAATATATGAGAACTATGCCGTTATGCTCCCACAACGTGCACAATTACAATACTAGTCTATTCCGCATTATCGATGTCCAGTCTCGATAATACTACGACTAGGGATATTTAATGATTAAACCTTAATGGATTAATATTGTCTCATATCTTATAATCCGGAACTAATCATAACGACTTTTATCATTTATATATTCAAGTAATCTAATTATAAAATGATAAAATAGTAATTTCCTTTGTCACATAGTTAATTTGTATAAAAACCAAAATGTCTTTTACAAATAGTGACGCTATGGGTCATAATTGTCCAATAATATATTACCACAGACTCATTATGTTGAGAAGATACTTGAGAAATATAATAAAGGAGATCTAAATGTGACTAGAACTCCTGTGGACCTAACTCTTCATTTATCAAAGAATATTGCCTCAAGTGTATTGCAATTAGAGTATTCGAGAATCATAGGAAGTTTGATGTATCTCACAAATTACACAACATGATATCACTCAAGTTGTAAACAGGCTTAACAGATATACGAGCAATCCAGGACATAACCACTCGAAAGCCATAGATATATTTTTGAGGTATCTGAGAGAAACTTCAAAATATGGTCTGTATTATACGAGATATCCTGTTACTCTAGACGGATACATTGATGCTAACTGGATATCTGATACAGTGGATTCCAAATCTACGAGTGGATTTATTTTCACACTTGGTAGTGCAGTCGTGTCATGGAAATTCTCGAGGCAAACATGTATTGCCCGGTCTACTATGGAATAAGAATTCATAGCATTAGACAAAACATCGAAAGAAGCGGAATGACTTCAAAATTTCCTAGAGGATATTTGAAATTTGCCCAAACTAGTGCCAGCGATAAGCATACATTGTGATAGTCAATCGGCTATCGGGAGAGCCCAATATACAATGTATAATGGTAAGTCTCGACACATACGTCACAAATATAATACCATACGACAACTGCTCTCAAGTGGCATAATTTCGATAGATTATGTCAAATCGAAGGAAAACCTAGCAGATCCACTCACTAAAGGTTTACCTAGAGAGTAAGTTGAGAATTCATCGAGGGGAATGGGATTAAAGCCTATAAATTAAGAATTGTCACTGTGGAAACCCAACCTATCTGACTGGAGATCCCAAGATCTAGGTTCAAAAGGGACAACTGAAACTTTGTGCAATTCAAAATAAGCACTGTAGAGTTTTATACTCTTTCACATTCCTGTAATGATGCAGAGTGTTGTCTGTCAAGGCTAGGATAAGCTAAGGCTTTTAATGATCACTAATTTGGGAGAAGAGTCCTAATAGGGGTAAATGAAGATTACCTCTTTATAGAAGAACACATATTTCAAGTAAGAAGTGAGGCCGCTTCCATGGGAGTTTTAAAGGCTGAATTCCCTAAAGTACTTGATGAATCCAGGAACAATGTTCATGGCCAGAATGAACACAAACGTAGAATGGGAAATGGTCGAAGTAAAGCTGTGTGTTGGCAATTGTCTTGGTTTACACCAACGGCAGAACAGTTCAAACTATGGGTCACTGGTTTGCCAAGTAAATCTGATGGTCATTTACTATGAAAGGTTCAAGGCGAAAGCTACCTATTTCGATGCATTTTTATTTCACTGAAACTCTATTAAGTGTCTCCATTAATATTTAGAGAATTGTGGAGGATTGTTGTAAATTCTCTAAATATGTAGTTTAAGTGTATGAGAGACATTTCTCTTAAGAAGTGTCCTATGGAAAAGACACAAGCTAAAGGATCATGTCCTCTAAATTGGAAGAACACACCTCTAGGCCCCAAAAGGCATAGGGAAGGAGTATACCCTTAGGAGAGTTACACCCTAAGTCAAAGGGTGCCCGCAAAGGCACCATTCCATGCCTATATAAGGGGGGATTAGGTTTATTCTATCCAATCTGAGATTCCTACATTTACATGTCTTCATTTAGAATAAGTGAGTCAAGTTAAGAGAGAGTTTCAACCATTTTGTCCTTATTCAAGTTCTTGTTAAAGGAGTGTCCATTTTACAAGAAGTATCCAAGTAATCCTGAGAGAATGTTAACCACAAAACTATCTGTAGAGCACCAAGGTGGGGCTAATAAGTTCTTAAGGACAGAGACAAATCGACTTGGACCAAGTTTGATCATCATCTTCTACATTTCCAGGTTTTTTCTAAGTTTTATGGTTTATGATCAATTTGGCATGTTAGTGTACAATTGATTGAATGTAGCATGTTAATTTTCGTTTAATGACAGATATATACCAACAATCTTAAGAACTTATTACATTTTAAGGAAATCATACATTTCTTCTTTTTGGAATCTAAGATCCGAGCAATTAAGTTTGTAGGGGTGTCTTAACACCCAGTGCTGTAAATCCAACTGGTTTGGGAGTCATTGGCCCAAAGCTCGTTACAAGTTTTTTTTTGAATCGTCGTTACAAGGATTAAAGATGTATTATTAAAAAAATCTATTTTTGTATATAAATAAACTATCATTGCCGAAAGATGTGAACTCTAATATAATTTTAGGACAAAATTATTATTCTCTTTTTAACAAGACCTGTGAATATTGTGGGTATAATGAATTGATTGATACTTTGTCTTATGTGTGTATGGAAGAAGGGTAAACGATACAGGAGAATTTACTTATTTGATAATTTTTTTTAAAAAAAAAAACTAATTACTAACTTGGATTAAAAAAAATTTACTTATTCATTTAAGTTTTCGCTTAAATTACTATAAACTAATAATAAGTTGGTTGGGTTGTGATAAACACTAAAAATGTACATTTATTAAAAGGAAAATTAATCATTTTACACTTGTAGTTTCATTAATCCCCTTAATTTAACATATTTGTGAAATAATAATTAAATTTATGTTTTATATATTTTTATTGTTATTTTTATTTCTTGTGTAGGTAAAATACTATTTTGTAAGCTCAATAGGAAAATTGATATGAGATCTAAATTCTAGGACCCAAGAAACCCAAAAGAGTGTGTCAACTAGATTCAAATCAAGAGGTGTTGAGCACCTCTTGTTATAAATAGAGGTGCTCAACATCTCATTTTCCTCAGCCCGGATTTCATAATTTCCTCTTTGAAAATTTGTGGAGTTCCACCTCTTGTGTGTTTTATTTTTCAAGTTTTGTTGTAATTTCTTTTTCTTTCACTAATAAAATTATGTGTTTTTATTCAAAGCATGAGTAGCTAATTTTATCCTGCTGGGATAAAGGGTAAAGCTCTTAATATGAGAATATATATTAATCTTACTTATATTATAATATATGAATTGTAATCTAAAGACTAATATTTAATTTAAATCTAGATTAATTATTGACAAACTTTGTTACCACCTATATGGCAGGTTTTATATATTTAGTATAACTGAGTACCTAATTGGGCTTGTTATAGACAAATATTATCACCGCCTTTATAACTGATTTTATACGTTTTGACATAATTAATTTCTAAATTGAATTAACTAGGTAATAATGACAATTTATATATTATAAAATGTAAGAGTTCTCTAAGTTTGAAATATTAAGAGTGGATCCCTTAGCCCCAATATTTTATGTTATTATGCAGTTCAATTTAAAATTGTCCATCACTTCAAACAATTCAGCCTTTTTATTTTTTCACTTGAATTATTATTTTATTTTACTAAATCTGTTCCATGTGAATCTACCATGGACTTGCCAGGTTATTTTATTACTTCGACACTCTTATACTTGGGAGTAAAGAACCATTTTGTGAGTGTGTCACACTTGATGAGTATTAAAAAGTGTACACTTAATAAAAGAGAAACTAATCATTTTACACTTATAATTTCATTAATCCCATTAATTTAGAACGTTTGTAAAATAATAATTAAATTTATGTTTTATATATTTTTATTGTGATTTTTATTTCTTATGTAGGTGAAATAATACATTGGATGTATAACTAGAAAAATGGACGTGACATTTGGATTTTGGAGGCTGGAAACTTGAAAGGGCGTTCTAACAGTGTACAATTTCAGAAATTTCAGCTTTGCAATTTTCATAATTTGGCCATAACCTCTTACTCTGATATCAGATTGAGACGATTCCAATTCCAGATGAAAGAAGACTCAAATATCTACAATTTTGTTGTTTACAAGAATTTCTAGTTTTGAGATTTTCAATGTCAAAATTGGTGAAGACGCCAATGTATGTTGTATGTAATTTAATTATTATAAAATAAAATTTAAAATTTAAAAAAATTAAAAAATAAAAAATAAAAGTTGAAATGTCATAATCCACTTTAGGTGGATTGTGATCACGTTTGTAAAATTATCAACAAAAAATAAAAAATTAAAAAGTCAAAAAAAATTAAAAAGAAAAAATAAATTAGTAAAAGTTTTTTGTTTGTATTTGATTTGGAAAGTTGTAATTAATAATTGAGAGATGAGCACTTCTACTATAAATAGATGTGTTCACCTCTCATTTTTCTTCATACTTTCTTTCAAAGTCCTCTTGTAGAATTTGAGATAGTGCGTCTTGTGTGTTAAAATTTTAAGCTTTCTTGTAATTTCTTTTTCTTTCGATAATAAAATTATGCATGTTTTTCTTCAAATCATGAGTAGCTAATTTCATTCTGCTGGGGTAAAGATTGAAGCTCTTAATATGAGAATATAAATTAATATTATTTATATTATAATATATAAATTGTAATATGAATAAGTAATTTAAATATGAATTAATTATTGACAAACTTTGTTACCGTCTTTAAGGCTGGTTTTATTTATTTCGCATAATTGAGTACCTAACTAGACTTGTTATAAACAAATGTTATCACCGCCTTTATGACTGGTTTTATATATTTTAGCATAATTAATTCCTGAAGTAAATTAACTAGGTAAAACTGACAATTTGAATATTATAAAAAGTAAGATTTCTCTATATTTGAAATATTAAGAGTGGATCTCCTAGCCCTAGTATTTTAATTTATTGTTGTAGTTTAATTTAAAATTTTACATCACTTCAAACAAATCAAATATTTTTATTTCACTCGAATTGTTTTTTTTTTTATTAAATTTATTCCATGTGGATCAACCCGGACTTACCGAGTTATTTTATTACTTCGTCACTTTTATACTTGGGAGTAAAGAATACTTTTAACCGTGTCAAGTTTTTAACGCCGTTTCCGAAGAGTATAATTTAGTATATATAATAATAATTTAACATCCATGTATTTTTCTTTTCTTTTCTTTTTTTATTTTGTATTTCTTTTCTTTTTTTTTTGTCATTTATTTTTACTTTTTTTTCACTTGTTTATTATTTTTTGTAGGTATTGCATTTGTAAATTTTAACATATAGTATGCATTTAGATTGCATGAAACATTGTCCTCAATCAACCAACTGTAGATTAAATAGAGAGTCTTCATCACCTTCATCGTTAGTCAAAATGGCTGATAATCGAAATGAAAATCCACCAGTCCGAGATGAAAATCCAGTTGATCAAGTAGAACGTGAGTCTCGACATGGCGATCTTAATCATCCAAGGACATTCAGAGAATTCATGAATCCCACAAGGACAGTATCACCATTTTACATTGTTTTCCCCTAGATTCATCACGTTTCAATTTCAAACCAGGTATCATCCAACTTCTACCCACATTCCACGGTCTTGAATCAGAAAATTCTTATCAGTACTTGAGGGAATTCGAAGAGGTATGTGATACTTGCACATATCAACATTGCAGCATGAATATAATTCAACTCAAGTTTTCTCCATTTTCTTTAAAGGATAAAGCTAACATTTGGCTACAAAACCTTAGGTCGGGATCCATTAGAACATGGGATGATTTGCAAGAACAATTTCTGAAAAAATTCTTTCCCCCTCGCAGGAAAAACTCCTTTAAGAGGAGAATCGCAACTTTCACACAAGAGTCGGAGGAAACACTTTATCAATATTATAAGAGATTTAAAGATATGTTGAATGTTTAGTGGAAATGATGTGTAATTGTGAGTTTAGGGATAAAATTCTCGAATATGCACTAGATTACCTAGAACACATAGCAAAGAATGCACAAGAATGGGACACAGTTGGTACTTATGAGTCATCTGTAAAACCATAGTCATCTGGTAGATATATGTTTAACCTTAGGGAAGATCATGACCTTTCTGCTAAGTATGCATCTCTAGCTACAAAAGTCGAAGCATTAGAAATTAGGAAGAGTGATCATGTTAAGTCAATTCAATAAGTCACATGTCAAATATGTAATTCAAATGAACATGTCACACAAATTTGGCCAACCTTACCAACCTTGCATGAATGTCTCATGACCAAGTCAGTTCCATAAACAACTTCAAGAAACCAAATCCAAACCCATACTCCAAAACCTATAATTCTGGTTGGAGAAACCATCCAAACTTCAATTGGAGGAATGATAACCAAGCACAATCATTGCAACAACCTCCCCAAGTACACCAGAATTTCCAAAATTCCCAGAATTATGCACCATATGTCCCACCGCCTAGGAAAACCCTTGAAGATACCTTGCATGCATTCATTGAGAAACATGAAGCCATCAATAATCAAAATGTGCAAACATTGATTGATCTGAAAGATATTTTCTCCAAAATCACATATGCATTAACCATTAATGAGAAAAGGGAAGTTTCCTGCACAATCACAGCCAAACCCCAAGAGTCATCAAAACCCTCACGAAGGTAGTTCTGGTAGTCAACACAATGACCAAGTCAAATCTATTATTACTCTTCGCAGTAGTAAGGTCATCCATAGGCTTATTCTTGAACCTTGCGAAGCTGAAAATAAATCAGATTCAGAGGGTGATGAATGGTTGATGAACCATTACCTATCGTTGATGATAATAATTTTTCTCATGCACCTCCATTTCCTCAAGTATTAAAAACAAAGAAACCATTCCCTAGAGATATATGAAATATTCAAATAGGTAAAGGTCAATACTCATTTGTTAGATGTCATCCAACATATATCATCTTATGTCAAATTTCTGAAAGACTTGTGCATCGTCAAAAGGAAACATCGAGTAAGAAATAAAACTTTTCTAGCTGAACTGGTAATTTCCATCTCTCAACCAATAATGTATTAAAATACAAGGATCCTGGTTGTCAAACTATTTCATGTATTATTGGAAGTCAAAAAATTGAACATATTTTGCTTGATCTTTTAGCCAGTGTCAATTTGCTTCCATTTTTGGTTTACCAATAACTTAATATTGACGAGTTAAAACCAACTTCAACTACTCTTTTACTTGCCGATAGATCAATCAATGTACCGAAAGAAATTATTGAAGACGTGTTAATACAAGTCGATAAATTCATATATCATATGGATTTTATTATCTTGGAAACACAACCTGTAGTAGACATTTATAAGCTAATTCTTGTAATACTTGGTCGCTCATTTTTAGCAACAGCTAATGCTTTAATTAATTGCAGGAATGGAATCATGAATTTATCTTTTGGCAATATGACGTTGGAGCTTAATGTTTTTAATATGTGCAAATAATCATATGATGAGGACAGTGAAAACGAGAACATAAAACTAATTGAAACAATTTTGGAGGAACATATTCAGGGGAGTTTATCCGATCCCATGGAAATTTATACTGCTAATTTTCTTGAATCAAGTATGCAATTAGATTCAGATACTTCTAATGATTTTTTACTTGATTCTACATAGGTACTGGAAGACGATGGAGAGAAATAAAATCTTGAGGAACTATGAGCGCTGGAAGAAAAACATGAGGAAGCACCCAAATTGGAGTTACAAACTTTAACAGAAGGATTGAAATATGCATTTCTTGGAGACGAACAAACTTACCTTGTGGTAATTTCTGCTTCCTTCACAAGCAATCAAGAAGGTAAGTTGTTAAACATGTTGAAAGAACATAAACTGACAATTGGATGGACTTTAAAAGACATAAAAGGCATTAATCCTTTGATCTGCACACACAAAATACATTTAGAAGATAATGGTAGGACATATCATCAACCCAAAGAAGATTAAACCCTCATATGAAAGAAGTGGTAAAAATAAAAATCCTTAAACTTCTTGATGTAGGCATTATCTATCCTATCTTCGATAGTAAGTGGGTAAGTCCTACAAAAATTGTACCTAACAAGTCTGGAATAACTGTTGTGAAAAATGATAAAGGAGAATTAATTCCTACTTGAATCCCATCTAGTTGGCGTATGTGCATTGACTATAGAAAACTAAATGACGCCACTAGAAAATATCATTTTCCTTTACCATTTCTTGACCAAATTTTGGAAAGAGTAGCAGGACATCCATACTATTATTTTCTTGATAGTTACTCAGGTTATTATCAAATTCTCATTGCTTTAGAAGACCAGGAAAAGACCACATTCATATGTCACTTTGGAATATTTGCATTTAGGAAAATGTCTTTTGGACTTTGTAATGCACCAACAACATTCCAACGATGCATATTAAGCATATTAGTGACATGGTTGAACACTGTTTAGAGATCTTTATGGAAGATATAACTGTTTTTTGGAATTCATTTGATAATTACTTGAATAATTTGGAAAATATTTTGAAAAAATGTGAAGAAAAAAGACTTGTGTCAAACTGGGAAAAATGTCATTTCATGACTAATTAATGAATTATTTTGGGACACGTTGTGTCATCTAAAGGTATTGAGGTTGACAAGGTAAGAAAATAGGTGATCTCTAAATTACCACCACAAAAAAAAATCAGGGAAACCTGTTCTTTCTTAGGACACGTAGGATTTTATATGAGGTTCATTAAAAACTTTAGTACCATATCCAGACCTTTGTGTAACCTCCTATAAAAAGATGCAATATTTGAATGGACAGAAGAATGTGAAAAATCATTTGAAAAAATTATCAGTCTCTTAACTTCTGCTCCTATCATGCAATCTCATGATTGGTCTTTGCCTTTTGAGCTAATATATGATGTCAGTGATTATGCAGTTGGCACAGTACTAGGACGGAGAAAGGAATGTAAGACGTATGTAATTTATTACGCAAGTAGAACTTTAAACAATGCACAAATGAATTACACTACCACGGAAAAAAAACTATTTGTTGTAATATTTGCATTAGACAAATTTCGATCATATTTAATTGGTTCCTCAACCGTTGTTTATTCTGACCATGCTGTTGTTAGATATTTGATGTCTAAACATGATGCAAAGCCAAGATTACTACGGTGGATTTTGTTACTTTAAGAATTCAATATCACAATCAATTACAAGAAAGAAGCAGAGAATGTGGTTGCAGATCATTTATCGATATTCACAAATGAGTCATCAATTGATACAACTCCTATCAATGACTCTTTTCCTGATGAATTTTTATTCTCTGTAAATACAATGTCTAGGTATGCAAATATTGTCAATTTTCTTACAACATGAAAAATACCTCTTGATTGGAGCCATCAAGACAAAAAGAAATTTTTGACCGAAGTCAAAATATTCTACTGGGATGATCCATATTTGTTTAAATATTATCCTGATTAAATTTTCCGACGATGCATACTAGACAATGAGATAAGTGGTATTATTCAGTTTTGTCATTCAAAAGCATGTGGATGTCACTTTTCATCTAAGAAAACCGCTACAAAAATCTTATAGTGTGGATTTTATTGGCCCATCATTTTTAAAGATACACACACTTTTCTGCAAAACTCGTGAAAATTGTCAAAAGTTGAGATCCATTTCAAAAAGAAACATGATGCCTTTAAATCTCATCATTGTCATCGAAATCTTTGATTATTGGGGAATAGATTCCATGGGTCCATTTCCACCGTCATTTGGATTTTTATATATTTTAGTTGCAGTCGATTATGTCTCAAAATGGGTTAAGGCGATTCATTGTCGAAATAATGATCATAAAATTGTGATTAAAATTTTAAAAGAAAATATTTTAAGTCGATTTGGAATCCATCAGGCCATTATAAGTGATGGATTTATAACAGGCCTTTTGAGTCATTAATGAAACGTATGGAGTTACATATAAAAATTCCACCTCCTAGCAACCTTAGTCAAATGGTCAAGTTGAACTAGCAGATAGGGAAATCAAATAAATTTTGGAAAAAATGTCAACCCAAATCGCAAAGATTGGTCTATTCGACTGACTGATGTACTTTGGAGATACCGAACAACTTTCAAAATCTCTTTGGGAATATCTCTCTATCGTCTAGTTTATGGAAAACCTTGTCATTTGCCTGTAGAACTTGAGCGTAAGGCATATTGGGCTATTAAAACATTCAATTTAAACCTTGAAAATGACAATCATGAACGTAAACTGCAATTAAATGAACTTGAAGAGCTAAGGAATGATTCAGATGAGAATGCGAAAATTCTTAAAGCTAAAACTAAGGCCTTTCATGATAGTCAAATTTCACGAAAAATATTTGAAATTGGTCAAAAAGTTTTACTTTATAATTCTCATCTTCATTTATTTCCTAGAAAATTGAAATTCAAATAGAGTGACCCATTTATTGTGAAGCACGTTTATCCATATGGGGCTATTGACATTGAGAATCTTGGATGGTGATGTATTTAAAGTGAATGGACAACATCTGAAATCATTTTTGAAGTGTTCAAATTTTCAAAAAAATCTTTTTTCCTTTCAAACCCAGTGTACTGTGATTGATGTATTTTCTTCTCTTTTCTTTTGTATTTGTCTAATTTCCATTTTCCCTCGAGTTTTACAATATTTTTTATTTCTTTTCTCTTTTTGTCAGAATATTACACCCCAGTTAAACAGCGGATAACGGTACTCCGTGACTCTAAATCGGTTCTTTCAGTTTCATAAAATTACTGATACCCTACAATCAAGGTATGAAAGAAACTCTCGTAAAAATCCACAAACATTTTCCTTCTCTCCCCCAAAATGCTTTGATGAAAATTTACAAAGCACACACCGAAAGAATTAGGCTTCTTATGATCCATGATATTTCTAGTGATGTTTGTTGGGTAATTGAAGCAAGATTTCGCTTGACAAGTGAGTCATCTGACTTATTCATTTCTTACATGCCTGATTTGGGTAAAAGCATTATGCTAAGAAACGAAGAGCTAAACAGTTAGGTGTTTGTTATAAATGTGCACGCTGGACCTGCAACACTCGTTGTCATTCTTTAGGAATGATGTCTCAATCACAAAGATAAAATTCAATTCAAGAGATGGCTTGAGTAAGGAGTCTTCAGATGATATATCACTGACTCTTGAGACACATCCTAATGGACATGTTCATCGAGTAATTCGCAATTTGCATATACAATTTCAAAAAGAAAGAAAACAATACATTCTCGAAAATCTGACTTTAAAAGACCATGTTTGCCAATTTACAAGAAAATTTGATTGGAAGCATATCCATGACCCATAGATGGAATTCAAGCCGTTACTAGACGTAAAACCAGAGGAAGATGTAAGCCATAATCATAACTACCGGTACATATTGTTTCAATTTATTGCTTTGATTTCTTTTCCTTTAAATTACTGTTTTGATTTACTTTAATTTACTATTTTGATTTCCTTTACTTTAATTTTTTCCAACATTATCTAAAATTTTTTACTTTCACGATCTATTTTATTGTTCATCTGAAAATTATCATTTTGCAGGTACTAGTACTTTCATTACTCACCATTTTTCAGAATCCATAAATACAGCTCGTCATTTCTCTTTTTAACACATCCAGATAAGAGAGAGAACAAAAAATGGCGACAACTTCAAGAAGACGAGTCACCAATATCTGTGTATTTTATGGAACTAGCTCTGGAACTAAACCATAATTTGTTGAGGCTACAAAAGAATTGGGTAGAATTATGGCAAAAAGAAACATGCACTTAGTATATGGCGGTGGAAATCTTGGATTAATGGGATGTATTTCAAAGGCCGTACAAGAAGGTGGCAGTCAAGTTTTGGGGATCATTCCAAAACCTTTGGCAAACAGAAACCTCATAGGAAAATCAAATGGAGAAGAATACATTGTCTCATGTATGTCTAAAAGACTTACTGAAATGATTAATCATGCTGACACTTTTATTGCTTTACCAGGTGGGCTGAGCACACTGGAAGAATTATTCACAATGGCATCATGCGCGGACTTGAACATTCACCAAGAACTCATTAGACTATTTAATTTTGACAATTGTTTTGATTTTCTTTTAGTATTTCTTGTGGATGCCAAAAGACTTGGGTTCATTTTGAAATCGGTGAAAGATATCATCTTAACTGCAAGAAAAGCTGATGAATTAATTGATCAACTCTTAGCTTATGAACCAAAAATCGACCTCATTATTTCCAAGTTAAACTGGTCTGATAATGATCGTGGCAAGAAGCGTAGAGTGGACTTTGATCTTAATTTGTAATTTTTCTTTTAAATAGTCGTAGATTTAATTGTCAATTCCACAGTAAATAGGTGATGTCTTCTAAACTTTGTTTCTTCTTATTCAGACATTAGGGACAATGTCCCAATTTATTTGGGGGAGGGGATAATTGACTAGATAGTTTTTGTTTTATGTTTCATTGTTGTTTTTCTTTAAAAAAATCATTTTTGTGTTGTTTTTTTTTTTTTTTTTTAAAAAGTTTTTATTATGTTGTTTTTGCTTTGTTGTTATTTTATGTGTAAAAAAAATATATTTTGTTTTGATTTTGTTTTGTGTTTTCAAAAAAAAAAAAACTGCACACAAACTAACAACAAATTTTTAACTAATCAAGTGGAATTGTTTTCGGAGATGGTAGTGTAAGGAGTTTTCGCTCCTGAGACGTATCTCAAAATAATTCGTAACAAATTATTTTTGTTCATTTCTTTTTGAATCATTTAAATTTATGAATTCTCCATAATATTGATTAAATTTAATCTTCATAAGCTCATTTGACATGTATTATCAACATACACGGTAACATATGATCATGGGTTATAAGTGAAAATTTTATAATATTCAGTTCTCTAGTTTGTTAGAGGTAGCACCTAAAGACAATGGAATTTATTTTAAAAAAAAAAACTAATCATGCTTTTACTTAGTAACCTAATATCTTGCTACAGCAAATAGTGATTGTTCTCGTAAAACTGTAAAGCTCGAGTTAGTTTACTAAGAAAAAAGTGTGTGAATAAATTTGATTTCGTAGCCTCTCTAACTCGAGCAATTAAGTCTGTATGGGTGTTTTAACACTTAGTACCCTAAGGTCAATTGGTCTGGGAATCACTGGCACAAAGCTCGTTACATTGGTTAAAGAGAAAGCTTAAGGAAATCAAACACATTTTCTTTTTAACATCTGAGATCCGAGCAATTAAGTCTGTAGAGGTGTCTTAACATCTAATGCCTTAAAGCCAACTGGTTTGGGAGTCACTGGCCCAAAGCTCGATACAAGGATTGAAGATGTATTATTATAAAAAAAAATGTATTTATAAGTAAAATTTCATTGCCAAAAGGTGTGAACTCTAATATAATTTTAGGACAAAATATTACTCTCTTTTCAACAAGACCTGTGAATATTGTGGGTACAATGAATTGATTGGCACTTTGTTTTATGTGTGTATGGAAGAAGGGTAAAACGAACATGAGAATTTACTTATTTGATTATTTAGAAATAAAGAAAACAATTATTAACTTGGATAATAATTTTTCTTTTAAAATTTTTCGCTTAAATTACTAGGGACTAGTAATAATCTAGTTGAGGGTGTGATGAGTATTAAAAAGCGTACACTTAATAAAAGAGAAACTAATCATTTTACACTTATAATTTCATTAATCCCGTTAAATTAGCACGTTTGTAAAATAATAATTAAATTTATGTTTTATATATTTTTATTGTGATTTTTATTTCTTATGTAGGTGAAATAATACATTGGATGCATAACTAGAAAAATGGACGTGACATTTGGATTTTGGAGGCCGGAAACTTGAAAGGGCGTTCTAACAATGTACAATTTCGAAAATTTCAACTTTGCGTAATTTTCATAATTTTTCCATAAATTTTTACTTTGATATAGGATTGAGGCGATTCCAGTTTTAGATGAAAGAATACTCAAATATGTACAACTTTATTGTTTACAAGTATTTCTAGTTCGGAGATTTTCAATGTCGAAATTGGTGAAGACGTCAATGTGTATTGTATGTAATTTTAATTATTAGAAAATAAAGTAAAAAAAAAAAGTAAAAAATAAAAAATAAATAAAAGTTGAAATATCATAATCCACTTTAGGTGAATTGTGATCATGTTTATAAAATTATCAACAAAAAATCAATAAAAGTCAAAAAAAGGAAAAATAAAAAATAAATTTGTAAAAGTTTGTTGTTTGTATTTGATTTGGAAAGTTGTAATTAATATTTGAGAGATGAACACTTCTACTATAAATAAAGGTGCTCACTTCTCATTTTTCTTTATGCTTTCTTTCAAAATTCTCTTATAGAATTTGAGAGAGAGTGTCTTGTGTGTTTGAATTTTTAAGCTTTCTTGTAATTTATTTTTCTTTCGATAATAAATTTATGCATGTTTTTCTTCAAATCATGAGTAGCTAATTTCATGCTTGTCACACATCCCGGTATTTCCGAGCATGTGATGGGCAGAAGACGGCTTAGCCATCACCCGAACCCCTGATAAATACTGCTAGTTGTACTGAAATGACTGACTCACAACACGTAATCATATATATATACACACACACACATCGTAAACTTGAAAACTCATATGTTTCATATCATAAAACTGTACAGACATAAAATAACTGACATAATAATCGATACATATACATGGCCTTATAGCCTATCGTGACATCATCTGACACTGACGACATGGCCCGACTCTGAACTGACGCCCAAGGTGTGTAATGATTGCCGCGGGGTCCCGTCTCCCCCAAGCAATGCCTGAACCCGTGGCCTGTAAAACAACTGGAAAATGGGGTGGGTTAGGTCTTTTGAAAGACCTGGTGAGTGAATACTAGAGAGCCAATAAAATAATATGAACTGAAATACATGATTAAATTGAAACATAGTATAAGAGAGTGTTAAAGTACTGAATTACGACAACATAAATAATAAGCTAAGAATCCAATATGGTAATTCAAATCTGGATACATGACATAAAGATCTGGAACTTAATCTAACTGATAACTAGATACATGACTGAACCTGACTTTACTATTCTGAGTCGTTGCCCTGAACCTGACCTGGAGCTGTCATAGACTAAATAATATGCTTTATGTCATGGCTTAAATGTTGTATAGTGACTTGAATCTGCATGAACTATATTGAGATGTTTGAACTGAAAAATAACTATTGACATCCTAATCTACTAACGTGAGCTGAATCGACATGATCTGACTTGAAACTATGTGAACTGAACCTGATTCTAAAATCTACAAGATCTATATACTTGATCTACCTGTAATGAAAGCTGCCTACTGAACATGACTTAATCCCAACTGAGGGTGAATGAATTAACTTGAATATCTAATCCGAACATACATATATCCTGAATGTCTAAGATGGATAGGCTAGAACTGCGCTTAGCTACTTGAACTAGAATGCAGGTCTAAATACCTGAACTGTGAATGGATGGACCTAAAAATTGAACCAGACATGCATAGACTGATATGATTATTTGGCCTGGAATGTATGATCTGATTATCTGGTCTGGAACGCATGGTCTGATCTGAAAATCTAATTGAATGCATAAATTACACTGAATAATCTGAACTACAGATACATGAGCTAATTTGTTGGCTGCATGAACTGAAAACTGCATGTGGACCGTGATCATGAAACTAATGCATGCTATAACCCAAACCACACATACCTATGGAAAAATCCATCTCAAACCCGTGGTGGGTTGGTTCTAATATAACCTGTGTATGAATCATGAAAACTAGGATTGACTACATGAACTGTAACATATGATCCTAAAATTATCATGAGCTAAAATGCTATATGCTGACCAGAGTCTGAATGACCTAAATCAACATTCTACAGGAGCTAGACATGACTATCGAAAAGCATGACATGCATAGTTGAAGTTGTAATGTAACATGACATAGATGCATTACTTTTAAGAATGTAATTAATTATGAAAGCATGAAATTCATATCTGAAAATCAGTATTAAAATCAACAGTGCTGTAAAAAAAACTGCTCCTAAACTCATAAAATATAAACTTGGTTCCTTCTCAAAAATTTATATGGAAATCTTGATGTGAAAATCTGAAATCTCAAGTAACTGGAAAAATTGTAGAATACCTGAACTCATAAAAACATAAACTGGGTTCATTCTAAAAAATATCTGCAATTCTCATAAAATAATTCCTTATGAAAACTCTTTCTTAAAACATCTTTTCTGTAAGTCTGTCTCTAAAAATCTGAGTGTCTGCCGAAAACTTGACGCATGGGGGCGTTACGTATCGTCGTCCCCTCATACGTCTAACTAGAGCCAGGAGTGAAATTCTAGAGTATCACATGAGCATATGAGCTCCATGAGATTCCAGATCAAAACAAAGAACTTAACCATACTTGGGATTCGTGGACGGATCCTATTTAGGGGGAAGAATGTAACAACTTGGTTACCGCGACTTGATACTTACGATCATATTTTACATGTGTAAACATAAAATCACGCATGAGTGTGTTTGTGATCACGAAAATATTTTTCTGAAGTCCGGCGAAATTTTTACGAATACACCGCACATTTAATTTTTCAGTCACTTTTGGACAACCTTCGATATTTTGGCCATAACTTGAGCTATCGATGTCTGATTTCTATAATCTTTATATAGTCAAAAAGGTTAGACGAAGATCCACAACTTTCATGTTGAGTATTATCCCAAATTCGAACCAGAATCAAGTTAAAAATCATATTTTCATGACTATTAATGTGTATTTCGGGAATACTCTAGAAAGATTTAGCATGTGCCTTATTAAAAATTAATATTTTAATCCCTAAATATCTATCACATGTTATATTAATTTGGTACTTTTCATCATCTTCTAATTACTCATGATTTTCAGCACTCTTATCATGATTCTTCATCAAATTTTTGGACTTATACTTTTTACGTCGTCCATACACGAATTGGAGCTTCCTTCAAGTTGATTCTCAAGACAAGTAAGCTTTCATTACTCTCTCCCCTTCTTTATTTCGAAATCCATCATGCCTTCTTCTTCATCCATTTTCGAACTCATGTAGTAATGGAGCTTTAATGGCTTTATTTAGTTTAATTAGGCATCATAGGATGGTTATTAATTCATTTTGTGATAATATAGCTTAAAATTAAGCATTTACTTGTCTTGAACTCCCAAGCTTCAAATTGGGTCTTTGTAGCTGTGTATTATAGGGATATTGGGAGCTTAATCTATGAAATTGGGTGTGTTAAAATTATGGCATGAAGTTGAACCCAACCAAATGTGCCTTCGGAGTTGCATTCGGGAAGTTTCTTGGCTACTTGGTCACTCGACGAGGTACAGAAGCAAACTCTGAGCAAATCAAGTCCATTCTTAACATCCCTTCTCCCTCCAGTTTGAAAGACGTCTTGCGATTTGCGGGAAGAATTGCGGCTCTAAACAGATTCATCTCTAAGTTTTACGGATAAGAGTTTTTTGCTCTTCTCTACCCTCACGAAAGCAAAGAACTTTGAATGGACCCCAGCCTGCGAGGAGGCTTTGAAAGAACTCAAGAAATACTTTACCAGTCCACCTCTCCTTTCGAAGCTAGTTGACAATGAAAGACTTTTTTTCTACTTAGGGGTCTCTGAGCTAGCAGTAAGTGCTTTCTTAATCAAAGAAGAAGAAGAGGCACAATTCCCAGTCTACTATGTGAGCAAAGCTTTACTCAACGCGGAGACCTTCTACACTCATATAGAGAAGTTGGTACTCACCTTGATAACAGCGGTACGGAAGCTACGCCCTTATTTCCAAGGACATCCAATCATTGTCTACACTTCTTATCCCCTAAGGAGCATACTACACAAACCCGAGCTCTCTGGAAGACTGACGAAGTGGGCAGTGGAGCTTGGAGAACATGACATTACTTACCAGCCCAGGACCGCGATTAAATCTCAAGCACTGACGGACTTCGTGGTCGACTTCAGTCCCAGCCTACAAGCCCCAGCTGAATTAGAGATCCAATTCGTCCAGTTAATGGCTACTTGGAAACTCACAGTTGACGGATCCAGCAATAGATGAGGCTGCGGGTTGGGAATTGTGATCACCACTCCAAAAGGTGACATCCTGCAACAAGCAATAAAATGTGATTTCAAAGTCACCAACAATGAAGCTGAGTATGAGACTTTAATTGCCGGCTTAATCTTAGCTAGAGAACTTGGGGCCAAAAAGATAGATGTAAAGTCAGAATCACAACTAATCGTCAACCAACTCCAAGGATCCTATCAAACACGAGGCTCGCAAATGGTCTTCTATTTGCAAAAGATAAAATAATTCCAGTCGACATTTGAGGAACTGACTATCATTCTGGAGGAAGAATACTCGCATGTCGAGCCCACATTGCGGGATATTATTAGCCTACCATGCGAGCCGATGCTACAGAATTCCCCCGTAAGTGTGATAATTATCAAAGGTTTGCCCCAGTCTCGTATATCCCACTAGATAGACTTAATCCCATCCTCTCTTTGGCCATTCATGAAGTGGGGAATGGATATCGTCGGAAAACTCTTAACTACCCCAGGACAGTGAATCTATATGCTTGCACTAACAGATTACTATTTCAAATGGATTGAAATCGAAGCATTCGTAAAAATACGTGATAGAGAAGTAAAAGCTTTCATTTGGAAGAACATCATATGTCGATTCGGGCTACCGAAAGAGATCGTAACCGACAATGGTTCCCAATTTATCAGCCACCGCTTCCAAGACCTTTGCAGGAATTGGGGAATCAAATTAGGCTTCTCGACTCTATGCTACCCACAAGCCAACAGTCAGGTCGAGTCTTCCAACAAGACTATAATGAACACAATGAAGAAAATGTTAGAAAAAGCAAAAAAACATGGGCATATGAACTCCTAGAAGTATTGTGGTCATATAGAATAATTATTTGTTCGTCGATTGGAGAAACCCCATTCTCACTAGTTTTTGGAGCAGAAGTAGTCATTCCAACCAAATGAAATGTCTCATCCCCACGCTACCAATGGCTTGAAGAAGATTCCAATCGACAGCTTCTGAACCAAAGCCTTGACACTATTGATGAAGTAAGGGAGAACGCTTACATTCGACTGACGGCCCATCGAAAGAGAATGTCAGGGTACTTCAACAAAAATGTAAGGTGCAGAACATTCAAGGAAGAAGACTCTGTCCTACGAAAAGTTTTCCAGAATACCAAGGAGGTTGGAGAATGAAAGCTTGGACCTAAATGGGAAGGCCCATACATCATCACCAAAGTAGTAGGACAATGAGCCTACAAGTTGAAAACAAAAGATGGGAGACCCATCCAAAATAACTGGAATGTTGTACACCTCAAGATATACTACAAGTAGACTTTCTGACTAAGAGTCATAAACCAGCCAATCGACTAGTGATTGCTTTATGACTTGGGGACGAGGAGACCACCTTGTATTATTTTAGATTTGTTAAGTTTTGAATCGACTCAAGAACATTCTGCCTTCGCACTTGATTTAAAATTTATTTGAAGTTTCACAAAGAAAAATCCAAGCGACAATAATACAATATTTATTAAGAAAACTTTATTTACACATAAGGGCCATTGGCCAATAGTTTTCATTACAAAAAGTCTAAAAGCAAAAAGAAGTCATTCGTTAAGGCCTTCAGGAGGAACCTCAACAGTAGAAGAGGCATCTTGAGTATCAGCAGCATGACCAACTTCCAAAGACTGCTTGGGCACTAACTCCTCTTCTGCAACAACTTCAGCGACAACCCCAGCCTCCTTCTCAATATTCTCTTCAGCAGTCTCCTCACCAACAACCTCTTTCGAACTTACTTACTGCCCTCCATCACCACTTTCACATCCAATCGACACAGAAAGGTCGACATCCTGTCTTTCATTCAGCTTCATCCATTTTTAGGGATTCCAATAAGCATGCTCCCCAATAAGGTAATGCCGCATCAAGCTACCTCTCTCGTTTACCATGGCCTTGACAGCAACTACTTCCAGATGATCAACTAATTTGGCATTCTCCCCCTCTATAACTTTAAGACTTTCTTTATAAGCCTCGATTTCGACCGACAGTGTCTCATTCTCAATGGTTAAAGTTACCTTCACTGCTTTGACCTCACTCTCAGCCTCATTCGCCTTCTTTTTCCTTGCCTCCATTTCAGCCTTGGCCTTTGATAACTCATTTCGCAAAGAAGTTGCCGATTTCTCCATATCATTCGTCCTCTTCAGATTTGCCTATACATATTTCTGTTGAAAGTGGGCCCAATCCAGAGTCTATAATGAAAATAGAAAATGTTAGTCAAAGGTCGAAGAAATTATTAATATATCTAAGTAGCAGTTTACCTCGTAACTCTGAGCCACTGCCATTTTTGCCACCTCCATCGGCCCCAGAGTCATCAGGTACACACTCATCCTCCTCCGATAACAATCCTTCCGCAAACTCGGACAAGCTAGATGGATCCGACATCAAAGTCGTACTCCGCGGAATCTTAATAACCATGTTCTCCAAGTCTTCTTCTGGGTCAATCAACGACTTCATTTTTCTTGAAACTGACCCGCCCCAATCGAAACTTTTAAGATGGCCTCCGTATAAGGTTTGACAGGAGCTTCCTTCTTCGACATTGGAGGCTCAGAAACCATCTCAATTTCCTTCCCATTGGCCTTCTTGCTCTTTCTTTTGGAGATCATCTCCTCCATCGACGTAAGTTTGAAGCGACCAACTATTATCTCTACTACGTATAATTTTCTTCAAGTGTTAGCCGTCGTAAAAAAGAATGGCTCTCGTACATAAACCGACATGCCCAGGTATTCCGAATAACAGCCAAAATATATTTAGTAAGGGCCAAACGGATACCTTCATAATCGAACACCTCTCTCCACAACAGTGTCAATCTCAACCTTTTCTCCTGCAACACGACCCTCCAATTCCTCTCTGTAACGAGTATACTCAACAAATAGTTGGTGTTTGCAATGACACCTAGAGTCACGTCAAAAGTACGATTTTGAGTCGAACCTGCCATAAAAAAAAGGGAATGGTTATCAGCCAGCCGACAGAACAACAAGCAATGCATACATAAAATTCCACACTCACTCGTGATACTCCAATACTCGGGGATACGACCAGCCCCAGTAGACCTAAAAACACTCTCTCCTCTTATAAAAAAATAGAATTTCTGCCAACATCCTCGATCATTTGTGGTCAGACCAGATATCAGGTGCTCCCTCTTTTATCGAAGAAACAAGTGGTATCTCTCATTCTCGACCACATGTTCCTTCAAGTAGTAAGTATAAAGGATATCTTTTACCCTGAACCTGATCCCCAATTCGTATGTAATGCATTCAATAGCTAGTAGCACTATCCATGTATTAGGCATCAGTTACGACATAGCAATCTCATAATGATCCAATACCTCCCACACCAACCGAGGTAATGGAAACCTAAGTCCATCAGTAAATGGATGTTCATAAAACCCAAACCATCCAGGAACTTTGAAATCAACCCTCTCACTCGATGACGCTAACCTCACATCAACCGACTGTGGGAACCTATATTTCAATTTCATCTCCCTCAAGCGGTCACTCGACTCGCTGGATTCTTTGCTAGTATGTTTTTCAGCTCACTAGTACTTGGAATCTCACTCGACTCCCAATCCATTGGCATCATTCTTATGTTGGGAAGGGGCCGCGAGTGCGCAGCGGAAAATTAAAAATTATGATGTCGCTATCCCTTTGCCTAAGACCCATTTGTTTTGATTATTCTACAAGCCTAGACATGTTACTATATATTCTAAGCATAAAAACTCATAAAACATGCAAAGAACATAAACCTAAACATGCTAACTATCATAAGAACTCTAATTAAAATAAAGAAGGAAAAAGACTTACTTGAACCGAAGACTCCTCCAGTCCTCCCTCCTATCTACAAGCTTTTCTCGAACTCAGTAAGCTCTTCCACGTTCCAAATAGCCACCCAAGTGTGTGGCCTCCAAAGGTGCACACACCAAAGCAAAAACTCAACGGCAAGACTACGCCTTGAGTGCACGGGTATTTTGCCCTTGGTGCTAGCCTAGGCAAATACCTCAAAACTTTTAACTTGAGATTCCTCTAGTCAATTAGACTTAAGGATCCTCAAAATCAGTGGCTTACTCTTAAACTTTAGAGTTGCTCACTTATATAACCCAAAATATGAAAGGTTTTGGTGTAAAAATTTGTAAAGAAATCTTTGGGTTTATATAGGTGCTCCAAAGACAACAAAATTAATTAAGAATCCGATGTGAGATAAATGCTAATTAAATCTTAGCCATTGGATCTTAATATAGTGGTTTAATGAGATTATAAAACCCTAATAAGAGTTTGGGCCGAATTGGAATTCAAAACAAATAAATAAAATAAATAAAAAATACAGATTTTTTATTTATTTATTTATTTTCTTATTCATTTTTCCAATTCCCAAAGTGCCTCTATCGTCATTCACCAATCCCTAAGCCACTTTGGAACCTCATAAATGATATGTTCAATAATTAAACACTTTGAACCATTTATGAACAATTCCTACAGCATTATATATGCTGTTAAATTTGTATGTGCACTATTAACCATTGATTTCGACTTTGTTGTGCGTGACCTTTTGGGTTCCCCTCAAGTTGGACATGAAATGAATCGTGATAATTTAATCGAACATAAATTATCCTCCGATCAGATGGTCATTCGATTTCAATGACCAAGGTTGACATATAGCAACATGCCAAGGCCCCTAAATGAGAAGGAAAGATATATACCCATTCTGTATGCGATTTACATATGATACAGTCCATCGCCTCACTGTATCCCCACCTTTTGACCTAGGGTACGGAAAGTGTCTACCCATATGGTCAAAGGTATGATGCTGATAGTGTCATGAATCGTGCTAACCCAAGAATCTCACATGATTCTTCCGCTGCGGCCACAGTCTCAAGCACTGATCACACATATCAACCCGCGAATTGGAATACTACTCTTATAAGAAAATATTATCCGAGAGAGTGGCGATTCTCTGTTGTATCTTTACAAACTTCATGTGTTTCAACAAATGACCCAATCATACCCTTATGACCGGATCTTTTGAACCGGGGAAGGAGAATGTCAAAGTTATTTGATCCACACATAAGATTGTAAAGACCTCAAGTCTAAGGACTAGTCATACAATCGATATATGAAAGTTCTCACAGACACATGGGATAAACACTTCATATGAAAACTTTCGGCGGTCAGTTCGATGGACACGAGCAACTCATGCATCCATGTGATACACCAATCGGACGGATCTCCGCTAGTAGCCTATGAGATCGGCTACCCCACTTAAGGGCGGATCATATCATCATGCTAGTCTCTCCACTTTGTGAACGCCCAGATTATTCACAAAACTATGACTATGAACGTTTGAGAGTAATGATTCTCATAAGGTGTGGAAGCCATCATCTTATTACTCTAAGGGCTTTATTACAATGTTTGATGATTCATATAATTTATGTAAGACACGTATAATAAAGATTGCCATTTTATTAATTAATGAAAATATTGCAAATATATGTACATATAGCCCATCCACAAGTTGGGTATAGGGCATATCCCTAACATCTTAATGGAGGAATATCCTTGGGGATATCTAAAGGAGGTTCTACAGTCATAAAAACTCGGGTATCATGACCACTCCCACTCGACTCCCCAGTATCAGCACTAACACTCTCAGAGCAAACGAGGAAACCAGAGTGTAACATCGATCATGAAGAACTGAAGTAACTGTAAGGTGAGTCTGTATACATCTCCATCGAAGTGTCATTGGAACTCAAGAACTCTCGTCGATATAAGGTCTCAGCCTACAAACACTAAACCTTCTTAAATTTTATACCCCAAAATATCAAACTACCCACAAACACAATCTAAACAATCTCTGAGTACCTTGAAGATCAAATGGCCTATTTAACTACAAACAAGTTGAATCTACGCTAAGAACAAATGAAGATGCTGAAGAACATGAAGAATGGTATGAGAGGTACCTTGGAAATCAGAAGAGCTCTTCCAACTTACGAAACAAGAGAGATATTATGAATGAAGCAAATGAGCCTCCAAGGCTCTCTTATACCTCCCTCGATTTGGCGCCTCAAATTCCCGCATAAAGACGCCTCGAAGCTCCTGCTAGGGCTACAATATTAATTGGAGGGCCAAAACTTTCTAAGGCCCATTTTGCCTCCACTAAAGTACAATTGAAAAAGATAGTAAAACATGAGTGTCGACTGAAGGAACCATGTTTACTCGAGATTGGATGACAATGAATGATCAATATCCTCTAAAAAACAGATAAAATACACCCTTCTCCAGTGGAATCGCGTTGCCTACTACTTATCTCAAGCGACAGAGAAGCAACATATCATCTACTTACAAAGACATGCAGTTGTTGGTCTATTCGACATAAGATATTACTCTAATCCGAGAAGCCATCAAATTCCTCATACGACACTGTTCTAGAACAAATATTGATGCATTTATACCTACTAGTAACCATATTTGTGATACAGCCTATTGGACTATTCGACACGACAGTGAGAGATTAACCTATTTGATCAATCGATAACAACTCCATTCGATAAGGCGTACTTTTTAAACAGCTTAGCATAAGACAACACGTCTCATTCGACACGACAAGACAAGACAGTTGAATTTACATACACCGATAGTCCAGTCGACGCAGCTCATAGCTTGTCGAATGAAGTCTATCATTTGCTCCAAATAATTTTGTTTCATAGGTACATATGTAGTATCACATCATACGAATCCACTCGACACATATTGAATGATCAAAATCTAGTTCGTTCGACAGAACCCTCATACGATAGGTATAGGAATTATCCCATTAACTACTAACCATGTTGGCTATTTCAGCCAATGCAGCGACCTCATTTGACACAGCAAGGATATATTCATACTCAGGGTGACCAGTAAAATATCATAAATACCTTATCCAAAACGACATGCATAAAAGCAATTTCATACTACTCTATTCCATTCGATAACAATAGAGCACACGTTTGAAGAACCACCAAATGCCCATTCGATGAAGCCACCAAACGACAGGTCTAAATATTCAATGATATGTACTAATAATGTTCATGATCACATGTATAAATATTGCCCCACTCGACACGATAGTATGAACCAGTGGGCTGGAGATTGTCCTGGCCTTCATTTGGTCCAGTCGATGAGAACTAGGGGTGGCAAAATGAATCAACGAATCGAATTTGTATCGAATCCTAAACGAATCGAATCAAAATATGATGGATTCGTATTCGATTGGTTTATTAAACGAATCCTATATCATGATTCGTATTCGATTCGTTTATTAAACGAATCGAATGCGAATATTCGTTTATTCGTTTAGTCAATGATATTATTTAATAAAATAATTTACCACACTTGATTTACATTAATTCTTCATAAATATATACATATGAAATATGTAATTAATATATTGACTAAAAATACCTCACCAAATATCAAAAATATTAATTTTTCTATGATAATTAGTTATAATTTCTCAAATCTTAATTGAAATTTAACACGAACTAGTAAATAAAAATAATAAAACGAATCCTAAACGAATAAACGAATCCTTGAGCTTAAATTCGTATTCGATTCATTTAATAACGAATCGAATCGAATTGACCCATTTAGTAAACGAATCCATTTTTTCAAACTCGTATTCGCTTTAAAGCGAATCGAACGAACGAATAAACGAATCTTGAGTCAAATTGCCACCCCTAATGAGAACATTCCCCATGACTCATGTCAAGCCCAGTTCAAGACCTGAATATTCTTCTGATCCATATGACAATGAAGACTCCCCCTAGGTCTTTATCAGGTCCAATAGGTTGGAGATTGTCTTGGCCTTCATCTAGTCCAGTCGACGGGAATATTACTCATGGCTCATGTCGAGCCCAATCAAGACCTGGATCATTTTCTGATCCAGACGACTTAAAGACTCCCCTTGGGTCTTTATCAGATCCAGTAGGCTGGAAATTATCCTGGCCTTCATCTGGTCCAGTCGACAGGAATATTCCCCATGGCTCATGTCGAGCCGAGTTCAAGACCTGGATCTTCTTCTGATCCAGACGACATTGAAGACTCCCCATAGGTCTTTATCAGGTCCAGTAGGTTGGAGATTGTCTTGGCCTTCATCTGGTCCAATCGACGGGAATATTACTCATGGCTCATGTCGAGCCTAGTTCAAGACCATGATCTTCTTTTGATCTAGACGACATTAAAGACTCCCCCATGGGTCCTTATCAGGTCCAGTAGGCTGGAAATTATTATGGCCTTCATCTGTTACAGTCGACGGGAATATTCCCCATGACTCATGCCGAGCCAAGTTCAAGACTTGGATCTTCCTCTAATCCAGACAACATTGAAGACTTTTTCTAGGTCTCTATCATGTCCAGTAGGCTGGAGATTGTCCTTGGTCTTCATCTGGTCCAGTCGACGGGTACATTCCTCATGGCTCATGTCGAGCCCAGTTCAAAACCTAGACCTTCATCTGGTCCAGACAACATGAAGACTCCCCTAGGATCATTATCAGGTCCAGTAGGCTGGAGATTATCATGGCCTTCATCTGGTCCAGTCGACGGGTACATTCCTCATGGCTCATGTCGAGCCCAGTTCAAAACATGGACCTTCATCTGGTCCAGACGACATGAAGACTCCCCCTAGATTATCAGGTCCAGTAGGTTGGAGATTTTCATGGCCTTCATTTGGTCCAGTCGATGAGAACATTCCCAATGACTCATGTCAAGCCCAGTTCAAGACCTGGATCTTCTTCTGATCCAGACGACATTGAAGACTCCTCCTAGGTCTTTATCAGGTCCAATAGGTTGGAGATTGTCCTGGCCTTCATCTAGTCCAGTCGACGAGAATATTACTCATGGCTCATGTCGAGCCCAGTTCAAGACCTGGATCTTTTTCTGATCCAGATGACATTAAAGACTCCCTTTGGGTCTTTATCAGGTCCAGTAGGCAGAAAATTATCATGGCCTTCATCTGGTCCAATCGACGGGAATATTCCTCATGGCTCATGTCGAGCCGAGTTCAAGACCTGGATCTTCTTCTGATTCAGACGACATTGAAGACTCTCCCTAGGTCTTTATCAGGTCCAGTAGGTTGGAGATTGTTTTGGCCTTCATCTGATCCAATCGACGGGAACATTACTCATGGCTCATGTCGAGCCTAGTTCAAGACCTGGATCTTCTTTTGATCCAGACAACATTAAAGACTCCTTCTGGGTCCTTATCAGGTCCAGTAGGCTGGAAATTATCTTGGGCTTCATCTGGTCCAGTCGACGGAAATATTCCCCATGCCTCATGTCGAGCCGAGTTCAAGACCTGGATCTTCTTCTAATCCAGACGACGTTGAAGACTCTCTCTAGGTCTTTAATAGGTCAGTAGGCTGGAGATTGTCCTGGCCTTCATCTGGTCCAGTCGACGGGTACATTCCTCATGGCTCATGTCAAGCCCAGTTCAAAACCTGGACCTTCATATGGTCCAGACGACATGAAGACTCCCCCAGGATCTTTATCAGGTAAGTGGGCTGGAGATTATTTTGGCATTTATCTGGTCCAGTCGGCGGGAACATTCCCCATGGCTCATGTCGAGCCCAATTCAAGACCTATACCTTCATCTGGTCTAGACGACATGAAGATTCCCCATAAGTCCTTATCAGGTCCAGTAGGCTGGCGATTGTCATGGCCTTCATCTTGTCCAATCGACAAAACATTCCCAATGGCTCATGTCGAGCCCAGTTCAAGACCTAGACCTTCATCTGGTCCTGACGACATGAAGACTCCCCCTGGATTATCAGGTCCAGTAGGTTGGAGATTATTCTGGCCTTCATCTGGTCTAGTCGACGGGAATATTTCTCATGGCTCATGTCAAGCCTAGTTCAAAACCTGGATCTTTTTCTGATCCAGACGAAATTGAAGACTCCACATGGGTCCATATCAGGATCAGTAGGTTGGAAATTATCCTGGCTTTCACTGGTCGACTGAGGTTCTTTCTTAGTATTTATTTGATTCAAATAATGTGTTATTGCGTTTGGCAGGTCCAGATGACATCAACACTAAAGTCTTGTCGATTGGGGATCATCCCCAAATATTTACCTAACATCATCAACATGGTATAATCATTAACAAATCCAGACGACGTCCACGATTAGATGACATACTCGTCAATCACCCTCCAAGCCAATGACTTATTGACTTGGAGAGTATGAGACAAACTGTACGGGTCAAATTTGGGACAATGGTACTTTCGTCTTTTCACCTCGAGCCCTAAAATATATATAGCCCAAATCCCCCTTAATGATCCAGATTGATTCGGGCCATAAACCCAACTATTCTTTCGGGCCCAAAGTTAAAAAACCAGTCAATATTTATATCAAATTAGGCTAGGGATTCTATTGATTTTGTAGTTCCATCATGGTCAACTCGCATCTCTCAACCGAAATTAGTATCTTTTCATATATTAAATATTCCACGAATAATTAGCCGATTCACAGAAAGATGAAAGTTTAACATGTTAGTTGGACCCACCATCATAAATACGGTCCCTATTACAACTAACTAACTATTCCCCAGCTTATAAAAAGGAAGTAGAGTTCAAGATTTAGATTCATTCCACACCGGAGCAATAGAACTCTAAGCTTAATCTCTCACACAGGAACCCCCCAAAACCTCCGACCATCTATACTCCGACGCACCGCCTTCACGGCAGCCTACGGGGATCAAGGTAGCCTCAGACCTTGTTCCTCCTTCTATCCTATTTATCGCTCATTTCCAGTACTGACTTGAGCATCAGAGTACCTAAGGTACCCACCACACCAGTGGGTAGACTCTCCACGCTCACTCTACCTTTATTTTACAGGATCGCTAGTGTCCCTCTCTACAAATTCTCGATTGTGGACCTCAAGCGAAAACCGGCGTCTATTAATTTTATTTTCTTCAACCTAAAAAAGATTTGGTGTATGTATAAGAGTAGATACGACACGAGTTATGAAGGCTGCGATTAGAACTTTTATGGTCGGTGTGTCTTTACAATTCTTAGATTTACCAATTTTATTTGCATTAGATTACTTGTAAGATTATGTAAAAGTTTATATTTGTATACTGTTAATTTTATAATTATTCCAGGATCTCTATTCATCAATAATAAAATAGGTGGGATATTCAGACGGTCGGTAAAGTCCTCTAGCATCTTCAACTGATTTAGGTATAAATCTGCCTTCCGATTTGATCAATTATGTGGAAAAAGCTATGTGTGATTTTATGTAGCTAGATTTCATCATAATGAAATTCGAGTTTTAAGAATTTTTAATTTATAATCGAGCTGAAATGCTCTACTAGTGTTTTTACGAATGAACTCTAAAAAAAAATACATGGAATGACGTGTTTCCCTGTTCCAATCACAATCACACCCCAATTTCCAAGTTCAATAATATTGGGCCTGGTCCAGGTTTAATTTCGGATTCCATCATTGTCGTATTTTGAGTTCTAAATTGAGTCGTCTCTGAGAAGTGGAAGTCAGGAAGGATCCTGTTACTCCTGTATAAAATTCTAGATAGGGATTTAGGTTTGTTTTTTTGGTAATGAGAGTGCAGAGCAAAATGGCTCTTAGATTTGATTTACTCGTCTTTACAATTTCCTTACTAGCATCGCCTGTACTCTCCGATCTGATCCTTTCAAAAGTCGATCGACGGGTAAGTTTAAATTTCATTTTCGTTGATCCGCTTCGGTAATTTTTTTTCCATACGAATTATAGTTTATAAACGAGAAAATGAAAAAGAAATTGAAAAATGATGAAGATTTTAATATTTTTATCCTTTGTTTGCAGATTGATTTGACGTCACAAATTGTACGCATCACTTCAACACTGAAGGTAGCTGATAATATTTACTTAATTCAAAGAAATGTCTTGATTTAATTCTTAAGTTTCTTATTTTATTCATTTACTGTCAGTTAAAATTTTGTATGCATATTAAAAGGACCTTTGTAATGTATGTTATAGGTGGAGAATGAGGGTTCTGAGTCGGTTTCAGAAGTTTTGCTGGCATTTCGTGATCTCCAAGTAAAAGACTTGGCATTTTTGACGGCATCCCCTCATGAGGTGAAAGGGAAAGTGAAAAGCTCATCTGTTAGTCTCCCGGTTGAAAATGTCAAACCAAATGGAATGCCTGCAGCCTTGACATTTTATGCAGTAAAATTACCCAAGGCATTAGGCAAGGGTGATAGCTACGCTTTTGATGTCTTGGCTGTGTTTACCCACGGGTTGCGTCCTTTTCCTGAGAGAATCGCACAGGCTGATATTCAGCTTGTTGTTTTCCAGGATAGTGCTTACTTCCTCACCCCTTATGTTGTTAAGGTTCAGTCACTCAGTGTAAAGTTGCCTGAGTCTAGGATTGAATCTTACACAAAACTAGAGAATACAAAGCTTCATGGTTCAGAGATCAAGTATGGCCCTTATGAGAACCTCCCCTCTTTCTCATATTCACCCATAGTTGTCCATTTTGAAAGTAATCAACCTTTCGCAGTTGCTCAGGAGTTAGTACGAGAGATAGAAATTTCCCATTGGGGTAATGTGCAGGTCACGGAGCATTACAATCTTGTCCACGGAGGTGCTCAGAGCAAGGGTGAATTTTCTAGGTTTGTTCATATTATCCGTACATTTATCTTTAAGTGGGGTGTTTTACAACTATGATGCTTAAAAGTCAGATTTTTTGTACTGCCTTTTTGCCATACAGGCTTGATTACCAGGCCAGACCCAACATCCGAGGTGCATCAGCATTTAAATATCTTATTGCAAAATTGCCTCCAAGAGCTCATTCGGTTTATTACCGAGATGAAATTGGAAATATATCAACTTCTAATCTGTGGGGTGATTCCAAGAAGGTGAATTTCTGATATTATGAAGAGGAAGACACATGGATTGTGGCTTCTGATTTTAACTCAAGTTTTCTCATTTATTGCAGACAGAATTATTGATTGAACCAAGGTACCCGTTGTTTGGTGGTTGGAGAACTGCATTTACCATCGGATATGGTCTGCCACTTAAAGACTTCTTGTTTGAGTCAGAAGGGAAACGTTTCCTTAACATCACTTTTGGAAGCGCTATGAATGAATTGGTCATTGATAACCTCATTGTTAAGGTTGGTAATATGATGATATTGTTTATACAAGTTTTTTTCCTGGTTAATTTTGTAGACTCTAATGGCACTAGCTAGGAACTAGGAAATTGATGGTGGAACTAGCCCCTTACTCTACTACTTAAGAAATTAATGACTTTAAAATAAAATGGGACTCTTTTAATTATGTCTTGAGGATCTCATTCCAAAACTTCATTGAATTTGAATGGGGATTTTTATCTTTAAGTTGATTTCCGCAAGTCTTGGTGTTGTTCTTTTTTTCCCTAAGAATGATTTGTACAATATCAATATAAAATGTAAAAGTAGATGGGTTTTTGGATAACTTAGTCTACTCTCCTTTCTGAGCTTTACTTGATTATGAAAAACCGAAGGCTGACGAGGCTGGACTATCTTAAGTCCAAAACTTACTGGGATAATTTACGCGGCATAAAGCAACTGAACCAGGTGTCGAATGCCTAAATAAGCTACTAGACAATTTGTTACTTGTAATTCAAATTTAATTTAATAATAATATTTGTGCTGAAAATTTGGAAAACATGAATTTGCTGCCTGCTGTCATGACTGAGTATTTTTGGCTTACAGGTTGTTTTGCCCGAGGGTTCTGGAGATATATCTGTTTCTGCTCCATTTCTCGTAAAACAGTGGGAAGAGGTATTTCAAGACAAACATTTTTATATCAACGTTCGCTCATTCTTTGTTTAGATTCAATCATTATTTTCAATTTTGTTTTTCTTTTTTTATCCTAGTCTTGTGTACGTTTTGTCTAGAGTTTGAAACACGGCTAATCTTTTCCACCAATTGTGCTAATGATTCCTTAGACCAAATTGTCCCATTTGGATATTGCTGGTAGACCCGTGGTTGTGCTGCAAAAGACTAATGTGGTTCCAGAGCATAATCAAAATTTTCAGGTAATATCCTGTTTTGAATGTGATTGAATTCCTTCAGTCTTAACATTTGAATGAACAATTTGCATGTATGATATTGTCACCTTCCAAGTCATCATTCATATTGATGTTGTTGCAATCACTGTTTATTTTTCAGGTCTATTACAAGTTCTGCAGGATTTCAATGCTTAGAGAGCCATTAATGTTGATTTTTGGCTTTTTCTCTCTTTTTGTTGCTGGCATTGTATACATGCATGTTGACATGTCAATCTCCAAGGCATCTGCTTCTTATTTGGCAAGACTGCAGTGGGACGAAGTAAGTATGATATGATGTGATGCTGATGCAGACAGTGTTCAATCTAGCATGAGCATGTACACTTTAGAATATGTCATCATTATAAGCTTTGCTTTCATTAATGTCAGGTTCAAGCAGCAATTCAACAAGTTGGAAATATTATGAATCGATGCTTAACAACGCATGATAAGGTGGAAGCATCATTGCGTGATCTTTCTCGGACAGGGGATGTCCAAGCTTGCAAAGCAGCTCGTAAAGCGGCTGATGGTTTGTTGAAAGAGCTTTTAAAGGAGCTGAAGCCTGTGCTGTCATTCTTGCAATCTTCATCAGCGGCTTCACAAATATTGCCCAAGGTTTGATTACCGTTCAATGCTATCTCTTGCTCTCAATCTTCAAGTTATGCTGCCTTTATGAATGAGTTTATGCAACGTCTTATTTCACCGAGTTGGCATATTGGTTTGTCAATCAATTTGTGACATGGAACTATTAAGTTCCTTTACTCCTGGTACCCCGACAGGGACGCAGTACAGCAATGTATCTGTTATCTGAGAAATCTAATTATTATCAGTTGTATATGCAGGTGGAGGAGCTGGTTGCCAAGGAGAAAGATCTGCAAGAGAAGGTAATGGCTAAACACTCGACTGTGGTGGACTGCTATGAGAAGAAGACGGGGGTACGGGACATTGAAAACCGGGTTGCTGCCCAACAGCAGAAAATTACTACTCTGAGGCAGGAGGTTGAAAATCATATGGAGCTTATTGATGAGATATAAAATAATAGGTTTAGGCTTATTTCTGTCATCCACGGAAGCTGTTGACGTCATGCTTCAGGAAGGAATTTTGTTATTAAAGGATAATTTTGTTATCCACAACAAAAGTCTTAATGGAAACTAGGGTTTTACCGGTATCTCCATTCATTCCTTTTTTGACCGTAGCCTGCCTCTGGAGTAACAATCAGAGTCAGGTCAGCAAGTTAAAGAAGGTCACTAAAAAGATCATGTTTCCCAAATGGGTGGGGTATCTAAGAATTATTTATTAACTGTTCATATTTTGTGCGGGTTGAGCATATATTTTAGATATTAATCTTGTATAGTTCCGGGTCTTGTCGGTTTTATAATATAAATGAGATAATTGATTTATTTACCCATAATATTAATGCCTCAATCGTTTGTATTTCAGTTCTCAAATAATATTTCTAATTCATTATGCAACAGCTAATAGTCATAATCTGCATCCTGATGCACAGTAAATAATAAAAAATTCACGAAATAAATTTTTTTATAGAAATAATTCTAAATAAAATAACAATAAACCGGAAATCAAAAAATTGACTAGATTTTGTGGGCGGTTACTATTTAGGTTTCTTATTTTAATACGAGATTATATCTTTATATTGTAATAGATTTTTTTTATTTTAATAATTTATTATTTTAATTTTACAATAAAAATATTAATTGTAGAGAGATTATGTGACACTATTATTTTTTTTTAAATAGAAGATTATAATTTATTTTCTTATTATAATAGATAATAAAAAATTATTTGTATAGATTAATTCTCATGTAACACAATGAAAAAGGTTAAAAATATTTAACTCATATATATATATTGTCGGATTATCTATGATATTATTCAAAGATCAATGAGATAGTATAGATAGATTTATTAATTTAATTTTATAATTTAATAATATTTTTTAATTGTAATAGGAAATTATAATTTATTTTCATATTATAATACAATTCTTATAAAATTATAATATGTATTTTTATTGTAATAGATTTTTTATTTAATAAAAAATTAACAGTAAAGATATTTAATTTAATAATTTAATAATAAAAAATTAATTGTAGAGATTAAGTGTCACATATATTTTTTATTTTAATGAGCGAATATAACATGTTTTCTTATTATAATAGATTTCTTTATTTATTTTTATGATTTAATAATATCAGACAAAAAAAAAAAGCTGACATAGATGTTTTGTGTCGAATTTTGTAATTTCGCTCCCAATTTTTTTTTTCTGAGAATTTATCCATCGTCCATAAAGGAGCCGAATGACCTCAAAGTTTCATGTTCAATTTTGAATTAGCGGCCTTAAAAAGTATGAATCAACGTCGACTATAACCCCTAGCATTCCAAGCTAACGATGCGGGTTCGATTCCCGCTACCCGCTCCATATTATAATTATATCAATTATTATATCAATTCGGTGATGCATTAATTAAAGTTCCTTAATGCATCGCCAAATTGAATATGAAAGTTCTGAAATTATATCACATATTCTTTATGCTTTCCGAAGAAGAGATCAAAGAGAAAATGCGAAAAAAAATTCGAAATGGTTCTTCCATTTCTTTTTTCGAGATCTTTTTTTTGAATTTTTCATTTGTTTTCTTTACTTTATTTCATCTTTTTATTTTTATTGATTCAATTCTCCATCAAAGTAAAGATGAAATCAAATAATTTATATTGGAATCCTATTGAAATTCATAATAGTTGCAATAGTAGGGTGGATTAGATATATCTATAGTTCATCATAACTTCTTACTTTAATAGTGGATTATGTTTTTTAATTATAATAAGTTTCTTATGTTATAATTTATTATTTTAATTCTGTAATTTAATAATAGTGCAGCCTACTTTGCTTATCTGAAAGAAGACTTTTAAGTAAGCACTTCAGCATACAATCGGACTCTTGATAAATAATTACTTATCAGTGATGTGATAAATGTAACCCTTCATCATGCCTGATATATTTGCTTTATAAGTTATTAAACATGACATTAAGTTGGATTATAAAATTATCATGAAAGTGCACATAAATTTCTTTGTATGTGATGAATTGACTTATACAGATGTTCTGCTACATTTTGAAAACTAATATATTCAATATGAGTTACATGTCGTAAAATTATCTCATTCAGATAATAGATTTGTGCTTATGTAAGTATCAGTGGTTTGATTGAGAAAATAAAGTATAGAGTCTGTGAAAATTATTTTAATAATAAAAATAATTATAAAGATATTTTAATTTTATATTGTTAGACAAGATATGTTGTTAATCACTTTTAACATGCATAATTCAACTAAATTAATAAATAGTAAACATGCAATCTATGAATCAAACATAAACTCGAAGAAAAAACCTGAGAATTATTTGTAGAAAATGATCTTTAAAACTAAGTCGAGTAAACTATTTCTTTAAGAACTTATTAGCCTTGTCTCAGTGCTTTTACAGATCTCTTAGTTAACGGTTTCCCATAATATTTGGTTGTTTCTTATAAAAGGGACATTTCTTTCTTCAAGAACCATGAACTTGAAAATGGTGGAAACTCTTTCAACTTTAGACTTCCTCTTGTATGTCTAAATACTTGTGAAATAATTGAAATAATTGAATGAATGAAAAATGATAACCCAATGACCCTATTTATAGACATTGATGGTTGCCTTTCTCCAGACATGTTTAACTTAAAAGATGTAATCATTTAAGGATTATAACCCTCCAATATACCATTTGAACTCAAAAATTATAATTTTTCATTTTAAGGGACATATCCCTTTTAATTTGTGTATTTTCTAAATGACACAAGTCAATGGACATGTCTTCTAATGACACACCTTATAAATGTACATGTCATTTTTAGAGAATTTTCCTACAATCTCCCACAATTCTCTAAATATTAATGTGGACACTTAAGAGAGTTTCCTTGAAATAAAACTGTATCAGAATATGTAACTTTCTCCTTTAATCTTTCATAGTAAATGACTATCAGATTTACTTGGCAAACTAGTGACTGTAGTATTGAACTGTTCTGCCGGTTGTGTAAACCAAGACAAGAGCTATCACACAGCTTCACTTCGATTATTTTCCGTTCTACGATTTTGTTCAATTCGGCCATGAATATTGGTTCTGGCTTCATTAAGTACTTTAGGAAATTCAGCCTTAAAATTCTCATAAAAGCGACCTTACTTCTTACTTGAAATATGTGATCTACTGTATAAGGTACTTTTCTCCTAATATAGTGATCATTAAAAGCCTTAGCTTATCCTAACTTTGAAAGACAACATTATGCATCATTATAGGAATGGGAAAGAGTATAAAACTCTACACTGCTTGGTTTGAATTGCACAAAACTTCAGTTGTCCTTTTTATCTAGATCATGGGATCTCTAGTCATCTAGGTTGAGTTTCCACAGTATAAATTTTTAATTTAAAAGCTTCAAGCTCATTTCCCTGCATAACTTCTCAACTTTCTCTCAAGATAAACATTTAGTAAATGGATCTGATAGGTTTTCCTTTTATTTGACATAATCTATTAAAATTATACCGCTTGAGAGTAATTACCTTCTGGTATTGTGTCTTCAACATATGTGTCGAGACTTATCATTATTCATTATATTTTGGGCTCTCCCAATAGCCGATTGACTATCACAATGTATGCTTATAGTTGGTATCAGTTTTGGCCAGTTTGGAATATCCTCTAAGAAATTTTGAAGCCACTCTACTTCTTCCGCCGCTTTGTCTAATGCTATGAACTCAGACTCCATTGTAGACCGAGAAATACATGTTTATCTCGAGGATTTTAATGACACGACTGCACCCCATAGTTTGAAAATAAATCCACTCGTAGACTTGGAATTAGATATATCAAAAATCCAGTTAGCATCGTTGTATCCCTCTAGAACAACATAATATCTTTTATAATGCATACCATATTTTGAAATTTATCTTAAATACCTCAAAAATCTTACAATGACTTTCCAATGGTTATGTCCTTGATTATTCGTCTATCTACTAAGCCTATTTATATCTTGGGCGATATCTAATCGTGTGCAATTCGTGAGATACATCAGACTTCCGATGATTCTCGAATACTCTAATTACGATACGCTCGAACCAATATTCTTTGACAAATGAAGAGTTGGGTCCTCATGAGTTCTAGATGCGTTTAGATCTCATTTGTTATTTTTCTCAAGTATTTTCTCAACATAATGAGCTTGAGATAATATGTATCCCTCTGATGTTCTAGAAATTTTAATTCCAAGAATCACATCAGCCACTCTTAAATCTTTCATGTCAAATTTGATGGTCAAAGTTTTCTTGATAGTCTGAATCATACCATGATTACTACTAATTATCAGCATATCGTCTACATAGAGACACACAATGACATATCTTTTTTGAGTTGATTTAGTGTATACACACATTTATCACACTCATTGATTTTGAACCCATTTAACAACATCTCTCTGTCAATTTCTCATGCCATTTTTTAGGTCATTGTTTTAATTCGTACGAGAATTTTACAAGTTTGCACACATTGTGTTCTTATCTAGGAACATTGAAACCTTCTAATTATTCCATGTAAATCTCCTCATCCAATTCAACATTTAAGAATATCGTCTTAACATCTATTTGATATCTTTCAAGACCAAATATAGTTGTTGTGGCTGTAAGCACTCTTATTGAAGTGATACAAGTCACTGGTGAATAGGTATCAAAATAATCAAGACATTTATTTTGTTTATAATCCTTTATAACAAATCTTGTCTTGTACTTATCTATTGATCCATCCGACTTTATCCGCCGCTTGAAAATCCACTTGTAGCCCAACAGCTTACAACCTGGAGGAAGATCAACCAAATCTACCAACTCCCAAGTATGATTTGGAAGCATTGAATCAATTTCACTATGTATAGCCTATTTCCACAAAGAAGCTTCCGAATAAAATATTATTTCTCTATAGCTGTGAGGCTCATTTTTCTAACTGATATATTAAAAAATCAGGTCCAAATGACTTAGACATTCTTATTCTCTTGTTATGTCTGTACGGGCCAAATTTGGGCCAAGGGCAATTTCGACTTTTTACTTCAAGCCCAGTACTAAATACACCCCAGACTCCGCTAACAGTACCTGATACAAGGTCCATGCCCAAACTACTACCTCAAGCCCACGCACTAAAGGAAGCCCTAAGTTTATTATATATAGGCCCAGAGATCCACAGACCCGTGCCCAATGAAATACCCCATATCCGAGCCATGACCAAGGCCCACCATACACCAGCCCACGAAATGCTCAGACTCATAAACACTCTTCCAAACCCAGCCGTTTCCAGCCTACAACGGGCAAACATAATGATTACACCTCATGAAATCAGTCGTTACCAACACCCAATGGGCGAGCGATCAAGTGCAGTAAATACACACACTTTCTGAGAGTGTGTATATAAGAGAAGAAAGACCACGAGAAATGAAATTGAAGATCTTCTGCTCACAGTCTAGTAGTATTCTCTCCAGAACTCTTAGAATCACCAACCTACCGCCTTCACGGCACCATACGGGGATCAAGGTAATATCTGCCATTGTTCATCACCTTACGGTGTTAACAGCTCACTTCTCTACTAACTTGGGCATCGGAGTGTCTACAACATCCACCACACCGGTGGGTAGAATCTCCATGCTCACCATATCTCTTTGTTTTGCAGGATCGTTAGTGCCATCCTCAACGAAATCTCGATTGTGGACCTCGGGTGAAAACTAGCGTCTACAATTTGGCACCCACCGTGGGGCCCTAGTGATTTGTAAGCAAACAAAGCTTACGTCCAGCCTACGGGAACTTGCAAGCATTACTATGGCATCCGACAACGAACCTTCAAATCTTCTAGCCAACCAATTGGCCGTTCTCTAGGAACGCTTACGCGTCTTGGAAGAAGAGAATTCGGCCATGAAGAGTTCCAATGGCGACCTTCGGAAACAGCTGGAACATCTTTCGTCCACCTCCAGGCAGGGTGGGCTCCCCGATCCCCCCAGTGATCCGGGCCACCAACGCAATTCAATAGGGGCACCAGGCGATGCAACGGGTGACATTCCCCTCCCGAAAATCATCCAATTGGTCATGGGAGGAACTTACATGTACCTTCAGCCGAGACAATAACAACTTCATCCATGCGCAAGGAAATTGAGGAATTTAAGGATGCAATCCTTTCCAGCCTACCAGGAGCCGATTACCTTTGAAGAGGAGCAGAGCAGGAACCTTTACGGACACTCATTTCGTCGAGTGGATCAATTCAGTAGAACTCCCTCGAAAGTTCAGCCTACCAGAGATGAAGTTGTACGATGGATCAACCGACCCCGACAACCACATAATCCACCACAAATACAAGATGATATCCACGGGCCTTTCTTCACATCAAAGGGAAGCAGGAATGTGTAGAGGGTTTGGAGAGACTTTGGCTGGTCCAGCCCTTACGTGGTTTATCAACTTGTCATACCGTTCGATCGGGTCTTACAAAGAATTGGCAGACAAATTCGTGGAACACTTCGCTAGTTCATGCAAATTCGAGAGGACCATAGACGACCTTAATGCAATACAACAGCGGAAGGGAGAATCTCTGGGAAGCTACGTCTCACGCTTCAACAAAGAGAGAAGTGGAAGCATTTCAGAATGGATTGTTGGCCGATAGCGGCCTCTACAAAAAGTTGGCGAAGAATCGGTGCTACATTATGGACTAGGCAATGGCCAGAGCCCGAACATAAATCAGATGGGAATAAGATAAAAGGAATGCAAGGAGGGAAAGCTCGACTAGCCTACAAGAGAAGTGGACCTATCCACATAGACGACCGAAAGAATTCAGTAGGGGGCCAACAAACGACCGATCTAAGAACTCATTGTGCCATGGATAATCGCCCCTACGATGGGGCTCTAATCGCATACCAATCTCGTACGAAAGAAGAGAGAGGATCCCTAATAGAGCCCCCAGGCTCCCAAACTACAACTTCGCCATATCACCGGGTGAACTCGTCTCAGTTCTCAGGAAAATGGGGAACGAAGTGAAGTGGCCTCCACGCTCTAAGGAGGGCTCCGGAAGAAAAGATACAAGTAGATGGTGTGAATTCCACCGAGACTACGGGCACATAACGGCCGACTGTATAGTATTGAGATTGGAGGTATTGTAGCTGTTAAAAAAAGGGCACCTGAAAAACCTGCTCACGGAAAAATGGAAAGCCACATTGGCCCGGAGGGAGGAAATGGCTGACCGGGGAGAAGCCCCAACACCACCTCCACCAATCAACAATACATTCAATCTTATATCGGGAGGATCAGAAGTTAGTAGGGTCTCCTATTCTGCAGCGAAATGGCACACCATAATGGTAGCGACAGTCGCCTCGGGACACACATAGATGTTAGTAGGAGACTATACTGGATTGGCGATCGAGTTCATGGACGACGAGGTATCCAGTCTTAAGAACCCCCATCGTGACGCATTGGTGATATCCTTGCATGTGGCCAATTTCATGATCAAAAGGGTACTAGTCGACACAGGGTCATCAGCTAATATAGTCTTCGTAGCAGCCCTTAACAACATGTGAGAATGATTGGGGAAAATAAATCGTCGGTCTACGGCTTTGATAGGCTTCAGCGGAGAACATAAATTCACTATAAGGGAAATCTCTCTCCCAGTATACGCGAGAGGAATCAACAAAATGACTACGTTTCTCATCCTAGACTACCATTCGGCCTACAACTTGATAATGGGTCGACTGTGGATTCACGATATAAGGGCCGTCTCATCCACTTATCACCAGGTGCTGAAGTTTCCTACAAAGTGGGGAATCCAGGAAATCATAGGAGATCAACTTGCTTCCAGGTCTTGTTACTAAACGACCCTCAAGCCTAAACCCCAGAAAGCATAGCAATTACAGGAGGGGTCTCCTCGAGCCTACGCAGATACTCCAAAAGTTAAAGAACTCGATGAAGTCCAAATTCACCCACACTACACAGATCATAAGACCCAAGTAGGAGCCGACTTTGATCCCGTGCTACGCACCGAACTGGTGGAATTTCTTAAGAAGCACCACGATTGCTTCGCGTGGTCGCATAGAGGCATGACAAGAATAGACCCAGAGTTGATGACACACGAGCTACATGTGGATCCAGCCTACCTGCCTGTAAAACAGAAGAGAATGAAATTCACCCCTGAAAGGAACCAAGTCATCGACGAAGTCCAAAAGTTGTTAGAAAATGGAGCTGTTAGGGAAGTACAGTACCCGGAGTGGCTCGCTAACGTTATGGTTGTGTGAAAGAAGAATGGCAAATGGCGAGTCTGCATTGATTTCCCTGACATGAACAAAGCATGCCCGAAGGATTCCTTCCCACTCCCTCATATCGACTCAATTGTCGACGCTACTGCGGGGCATGAGCTACTCAGTTTCATGGACGCGTATTCGGGCTACAACCAGATCCCCATGCATCTGGATGATTATGAGAAGATGTCATTTGTCACTAACAGAGGAATCTATTGTTATAAAGTAATGCCATTCGGGCTGAAGAATGCTGGTGTTACCTACCAATGGCTTGTCAACAAGATGTTTTCACATCAGATTGGGAAAACAATGGAGGTCTACATTGATGATATGTTGGTGAAATCTTTACAAGCCAGGCAACACCTGGGACACATGGAGGAAGCACTCGACGTGATGAGAAAGTATGGGATGAAGTTGAACCCTACCAAGTGCACTTTCGGAGTAGCCTCCGGAAAATTTCTTGGTTACCTGGTCACTCGACGTGGAATTGAAGCCAACCCGTAGCAGATAAAATCCATCCTCAACATTCATTCCCCGATAAACCCCAAAGAAGTCATGCGACTTGCGGGAATGATAGCTGCTCTCAACAGATTCATCTATAAATCCACCGACAAGAGCTTCTTATTTTTCTCCACGCTTGGGAAAGCAAAGAAGTTTGAATGGACTCCGACCTGTGAAGAAGCCTTGAACAGACTAAAGCAATACTTGACCACACCTCCCCTCTTATCCAAGCTAGCCGACGGTGAAAGGTTGTTCCTCTACCTTGGGGTCTCGGATCAGGCAGTCAGCGCTGTTTTAATAAGGGAATAAGGAAGACAACAACTCCCAGTCTACTACGTGAGTAAATCTCTACTGGACCCGGAGACTCGGTACACTCAAATGGAGAAATTGGTTCTTGCATTGGTGACAGCGGCTCGTAAGCTCCGACCCTACTTCCAGGGTCATCCAATCACCATATATTCCACCTACCCTTTGAGGAGCATTCTTTATAAGCCCGAGCTCTCTGGCAGATTAACTAAATGGGCAATTGAACTTGGGGAGTACGACATCATTTACCAACCGGGAACTGCAATCAAGTCCCAAGCACTTGCAGATTTCGTGGCGGACTTCAGCCTCAGTCTACGAACCGAGGTGGAGAATGAGGTACAGTGTGTTCGAGAGACTGCGCTATGGAAACTTGCGGTAGACGGTTCTTCCAGCAAACAAAGCTTCGGGTTAAGAGTCGTAATCACCTCTCCCTCAGGCGACGTTATACAACAAGCATTTAAGTGCGGCTTCCAGACTACCAACAATGAGGTTGGGTACGAAGCATTGATAGCTGGGTTAACATTGCTTAAGGAGCTTAGGGCAAGAAGAGTGGAGGCGACATCTGATTCACAACTAATTGTGAATCAACTCCGAGGATCTTACTAAGCTCGAGGTGCTCAAATGGCGGCCTACTTATCAAAGGTAAAGGAACTTCAATCTTCTTTTGATTCATTTACAGCCTCGCAGATTCCCAGGACCGTGAACATTCACGCGGATGCCCTGGCCACTCTCGGGTCCACTCTACAATAGGATAATATTCGATCCATACATGTGGCATATCTACAATGGCCATCCATTCTCAAAACAGAAGACAGAACTGTCTCCCACATCAAACAAATCGACTCATGGATGACCCATTTGGTCAAATACCTGGAGGGAGGATAATTGCCAGTAGATAAGGTAGCCGCCCGAAAGATCCAACGACAAGCTGCGCGGTTCACTCTGTACAACAATCAACTGCTGAGGAGATCACTTTTTGGACCCTACCTCAAGTGCTTAACTCTTGAAGAAGCGCACAGTATGTCTTAGCCGAGCTACATGAAGGAGAATGTGGAAACCATTCTGGGGGCAGGAGTCTACCATGTTGAGCCCACACGGCTGGGTACTATTGGCCAACAATGCGAGCCGACACAGCTGAGTACACTAGGAAATGTGAATAGTGCTAGAGGTTCGTCCCCGTCTCCCATCTTCCACCAGAAAAACTCAGTCATTCTTTGTCTCATTGGCCATTCATGAAATGGGGAATGGACATTGTTGGGAAATTATCTGCCACCTCGGGACAACGGGTCTACATGCTGGCATTGACAGATTACTACTAAAGTGGATTGAAGCAGAGGCCTTCGCGAAGGTCAGTGATAAGGAGGTGCAAAACTTCATCTGGAAGAACATCATTTGTCACTTCGGTCTACCTAGGGAGATTGTTATTAATAACGAGTCACAATTCATCAGCCACCATTTCCAAAATTTCTGTAAGAATTGGGGCATCAGGCTTAGCTTCTCGACCCCGCGCTACCCACAAGCCAACGGACAAGCAGAATCTTCCAATAAGACTATCATGAATACTTTGAAGAAGAGGCTGGAGAAGGCAAAATGGGCATGGGCTGACGAGCTCACAGGGGTTCTATGGTCGTACCGAACAACTGAGAGATCATCCACAAGCGAAACACCATTCTCATTGACCTTTGGCACCAAAGCTGTCATTCCAACCGACTTTGGTGTGCCGTCTCCATGATACCAATGGATTGATGATGATACAAACAATCAACTAATGTCCAACACACTCGACACTGTTGACGAGCTTAGGGAGAACACATATGTACGGCTTGCAGCCTACCGGCAGAAGATGACCAGACACTTCAATAAGAATGTGAGAAGTAGATCTTTCAAGGAATGAGATTGGGTCCTACGGAGAGTCTTTCAAAATACAAGGGAAATGAAAGATGGAAAGCTTGGGCCTACTTGGGAAGGCCCATACATCATCATGAAAGTTGTAGGCCACGGAGCCTACAAACTGAAAAACGAGATTGGTAGACTCATCAATAATAGTTGGAATGCCATCCACCTCAAGAAATTTCACAGATAGTGTCTGTGGTGCCTTCGGACTCACTCGAAAAATTGAGGTCTTATCACAAAGGGACGACCAAGTCAATTTGCTCTTTTATTTCAGCCTATTTTCATCTTTTATTTCAGCCTATTAATATGAGGTTATGTTTTAAATTTTCAATTGAATAAAGATATTAACGAATTGAGTTCATGGACGACATGAAAATATTCTATTATATATACCAAGAGAAATATTTTCTATATACATAAAGGCCTTAAGCCAATATTACAAAAAAAAAAAAAACCAAAAGACAATACAACTTCAAGCATCTTGGCTTTCGACAGGCACGATTGGATCAGCCGGCTGAGTAATAGGTTCGGTCTCCATAGGTTTTTCTAGTATGGACTCTTCAATGGCAGCTTCAGCAGCCACATCGACTAGAACACATGTCGTCTGGTTATCTTCGATCGTGTCAGTAACAGCCCCCTCAGTTTCCTCAATCGCGACTTCTTTGGAACTGATCTTAGGCCCTCCTTCAACTTTAATCTCTTCGGTCGATAGGGAGAGGCCAGCCTCTAAGTTTTCCCCCAGTGTTATCCACTTCCTATGATTCCACGAGCTGTGTTCCCTTTCGTGGCTTTAGCTTCGTTTTCAGCTTCCTTCGCTCTCTTCTTGGATTCTTCAGAGGAAGCTTTAACCTCAGCCAACTCTTTTCGTAGGGCCGCATTCGACTTCTCCAGGTCTCTCGCCTTCCTCTGGCTGGCTTCCACATATCTTTGTTGGAAAATGGCATACTTCAGGGTCTAACACGACAGAAGCAAAAATAAATGAACAATTTCTCCAAGAAGATTTGTGAATACAAAATTCTTACCTCGTAATTTCGAGCAACAGCTCTCTTTGCAGCCTCCAGTGGTCCAAATGTCAGCATTCAACATTCATCTTCCTCTAAAAGTAATCCGTTGGCGAAGCTGGACAGACTGGACGGATCCGACATAACTGTCGTGCTCCTTGGGATCTTGATTATTACATTCTCGGGGTCTTCCTCAATATCCAGAAATTGTTTTCTCTTCTTCGAAGAATGTCCAAACCCAGTCGACGTCTTGTGAGCTGTTTTGGCTGGTAGTATGGCTGGAGTATCCTTCTTTGGGGGCTGAGACTCGGGGACTGCTTCAATTTCGTTCCCATTGGATTTTTTCTTCTTCCTCCGTTCCAGCATCTCTTCCACTGATGGAAGTCTGAATTGACTCATTCTTTCCACTGCGCATAAATTTTCCTCTGGGGTTAGAATCCGCAAAAGAAAGTCTCTTCGTATAGGAGCCGACACGCCCAAGTTATGAGAATGACTGTCAGTATATTTTTGGTCAGAGGCAAAGGGGTACCTTCTGGATAGAAAACTTCATTCCACAATAGAGTCAACCTTAATCTTCTTTCTACCAAAACCACCCTCTAATTCATCTCAGGCCCTGGAATGCTCAAAATATAATTTGTATTCGTTACGAACCCATGCGTCACGTCGAAGCTACGATTAGGGTTCGAACCTACAAAAGGGACAAAATGAGAATGTTAGAGTTTCATCGAGTCTACACGCAAGAGAAGAAGTATACGACCAGCACTCACTCGTAATTTCCCACCACTCAGGTACTCTACCACGACCAGATGACCCGAATACACCCTCTCCTTTCACAAAAAAAATAAGCTTTTTGCCAGCCTCATCTATCATTCGTAGTCAACCCATAAATCAAGTGTTCCCTCTTTTGTCGAAGAAACAGATGATATATTCCTTTCTCCACTACATGTTCTTTCATGTAATATGTGTAGTGCAAGTCCTTCACCCCGAACCTAATTCCCAACTCGTAGGTCAATAGTTCAACCGACAACAGGACCCTACACGTGTTTGGCATTAGTTGGGAGGGGGTTATTCCATAGTGATCCAGTACTTCCTATACTAGGTTTGGGATTGGGAATCTAAACCCATCAGCGAAGGGACGTTCGTAAAACCCAGTCCACCCAGGGATCCTATAGTCGACTCGTTCCCTCGAGGAGGGTAACCTTACTTAAACCGACTCGGGGAACTGTTATTTTAATTTTATCTCCCTCATGGCTCTTTCGGTCAAACTACTTTATGGGGTTTTTGGTTAATAGATTTGTCGGCTCACTAGTGCTAGGTTCATCTGATTCGGCTGGAACTGTTCGGAGTGGAGGGACATCTTTGGGAATACCTAGTGGAGCTTCCATCGACGCGACAGTCAGCACATCTTCATCACCCTCACTTAGTATTCCACTACCATGCATACTTAAAGAGGAGACGACCCGCAGAGGCGAGCCTACATACATCTCCAACAATGAATCACTGGAGGTCGAACAACTTTCAGACGATATTTTAATTCATTCTACAAACAACGAATGAACCTAAAACTAATATAACGAAAGATCAAACCTAGGTCTCACACAAACACAATCCTAGAAATTCCCTAAATCAATTTCAGATCAAAGTCATAAACCTAGCCAAGAACAAGTTGAATATGCCTTATGAACAACTTGAAGAATTAAAGAACATGAAGAATGGAATGAATAGTACCTTGAATTTGAAGAGAGTCCTCCAAACTTACGACTCGAGAGAATATTTTTTGCAAATGAGGTGAGTGAACTACCCTAACGCTCTTTATACTCTTGGCGCCTCATTTTCCCGCCAAAAAGAATACCTCGATATGAGCACCATATTTAATGCGGTTTACGAAATCGAGGAAGCACAAAACTCAATCGAAGCCAAAAAAATGTTATGTCACCTGAGTACATCCTCGAAATCACCCAATGGGAGGTCCTATCCAAGCGACATGTAAACTCGGTTTGGTCACTCTTCGATGCCAAATGAGTGGTCGCCTTCCTGGACTTCATCAGGTCTAGTCGATGGGAACACTTCCCAATTGGCTCGTGATGGAGTCAAGTTTAAGTTCATTGACCTTCTTCTGATCCAGGCGACATGTAGACTCGGTTTGGTCACTCTTTGGTGTCAAACGAGTGGTTGCCTTCATGGACTTCATCAGGTCCAGTCGACGGGAACACCTCCCAATTGGCTCGTGATAGAGTCAAGTTTAAGTTCATTGACCTTCTTCTGGTCCAGGCAACATGTAGACTCGGTTTGGTCACTCTTTGGTGCCAAACGAGTGGTTGCCTTCCTGGACTTCATCAGGTCCAGTCGACGGGAACACCTCCCAATTGGCTCGTGATGGAGTCAAGTTTGAGTTCATTGACCTTCTTCTGGTCCAGGCGACATGTAGACTCGGTTTGGTCACTCTTTGGTGCCAAACGAGTGGTTGTCTTCCTGGACTTCATCAGGTCCAATCGACGGGAACACCTCTCAATTGGCTCATGATGGAGTCAAGTTTAAGTTCATTGACCTTCTTCTCGTCCAGGCGACATGTAGACTCGGTTTGGTCACTTTTGGTGCCAAACGAGTGGTTGCCTTCCTGGACTTCATCAGGTCCAGTCGACGGGAACACCTCACAATTGGCTCGTGATGGAGTCAAGTTTAAGTTCATTGACCTTCTTCTGGTCCAGGCGACATGTATACTCGGTTTGGTCACTCTTTGGTGCTAAACAAGTGGTTGCCTTCCTGGACTTCATCAGGTCCAGTCGATGGGAACACCTCCCAATTGGCTCGTGATGGAGTCAAGTTTAAGTTCATTGACCTTCTTCTGGTCCAGACGATATGGAGACTCGGTTTGGTCACTCTTTTTCATTTACCTTCTTCTGGTCCAGACGACATGTAGACTCGATTTGGTCACTCTTGGGGTACTAAACGAGTGGTTGTTTTCCTGGACTTCATAAGGTCCAGTCAACGCGAACACTTCCCAATTGGCTTGTAATGGAGCTAAGTTTAGTTCATGTACCTTCACCTGGTCCAGGCGACACTGTCATACGAACTAAACCCCTGAACCTTCATCGGGCTAGGTCAACTGGGGACATCCCACATGGGCTCTCATCGAATCAAGCTGAAGACTTGGACTACTCTCAGTCCAGATGACATTGGAGGCTCCACTAGTCCCACGAGGATCTACTGGTCCCATGACTCGTGGCATAGAATATGCCCTGAACCTTCAACTGGGGACATCCCTCTAGTCATTTGCTAGCCAGATTCAAGACTGTAGCCACTTTGACCAGGCGACAATGAAGACACTCAAATGTGGCCCAAATCGGGTAACAAAGACTCTCATAGTTTGGTTCAGAAGACACGACCAACAAATACTCTCCAAGCCAATGACTCATTGGCTTAGAGAGTAGAGGACAAACTGTACGAGCCAAATTTGGGCCAAGGACAATTTTGACTTTTTACTTCAAGCACAGTACTAAATACACCCAAGACTCCGCTAACAGTATCTGATACAAGGTCCAGGCCTAAACTACTACCTCAAGCCCACGCACTAAAGGAAGCCCTAAGTTTATTATATATAGGCCCAGAGATCCACAGACCCGTGCCCAATGAAATACCCCATATCTGAGCCATGACCAAGGCCCACCATACACCAGCCCATGAAACACTTAGACTCATAAACACTCTTCCAAACCCAGCCGTTTCCAGCCTACAACGGGAAAACATAATGATTACACCTCATGAAATCAGCTGTTACCAACACCTAACGGGCGAGCGATCAAGTGCAGTAAATACACGCATTTTCCAAGAGTGTGTATATAAGAGAAGAATGACCACGAGAAAGGACATTGAAGATCTCATGCTCACAGTCTAGTAGTATTCTCTCCAGAACTCTCAGAATCACCAACCTACCGCCCTCACGGCACCATACGGGGATCAAGGTAATATATGCCCTTGTTCCTCACCCTACGGTTTTAATAGCTTACTTCTCTACTGACTTGGGCGTCGGAGTGTCTACGGCATCCACCACACCGGTGGGTAGAATCTCCACGCTCACCCTATCTCTTTATTTTGCAAGATCATTAGTGCCCTCCTCGACGAAATCTCGATTGTGGACCTCGGGTGAAAACCAGCGTCTACAATGTCTAAGTTTAATTTCCTCAATATATCCAAGTTCATATGATTCTTGGTTAACTTGATCACTACTTGTAACAGTGTCAATTTTTCTTTTGAGAGACTTCGTTATATGTTTTTCTTTATAAGGAAATGTCTTTTTAAAAAATATTGCATTCTTAGACTCAATTATCATGTTTGGATTGATTTCAGGAATCTTTGATTTATGTACCCAGAATCGATACGCGCTACTATTGTGAGCATATCCAATGAATATACAATCAATAAATTTTGGTAATATTCTAACCCTCTTTGGTTTAGGAACCATCACTTTGGCGAGACACCCCCATATTTTCAGGTATTTATAGGAAGGTGTGTGACCTGACCTTTACACAATTCATATGGTATCTTGTCCAATATTTTGCAAGGTAGCTTGTTTAGAATGTAGATGGTGGAAATCAAGACTTCCTCCCGCAAGTTCTGAGGTAAATCAGAACTTGTCAACATGGCATTCATTAATTCTTTCAAAGTTCAGTTTTTGTGTTTTGCAATCCCATTTCGTTGAGGCGAATAAATAGAAGTAGTTTTGTGAATAATTCAATGATTGGAACAATATTCACCGAATGGCGACACATATTCACCTCTCCTATCACTCCTGATTCTTTTAATTTTCTTGCTAAATTGATTTTCAAATTTGTTCTTGTAGTGTATAAAGCTCTCAATAACTTCATCTTTGCTCCTCACAAATACATATAATAAAATTTTGTGATGACATCGATAAAAGTGACAAAATAATTTTTACCGCCTCTTATTTGCACAACATTCATATCACACAGATCTGTGTGTATAAGTTCCAAGGGTTTAGAACTTCATTCTTGGAATGAAATGATGTTCTATTCATTTTTACTTCAACACATGTTTCACATTTATGTTGATTATAAATTATAAATGTAGGTATAATGACACGAGCCAGTCTTGGCCACCAAGTAACCATGGTGGCAAGTGAAATTTTGATTCGACCACGGGTATTTCTAATCTTTATCTTTGATCCAGGTTTGGATTCGAGGACGAATCCTTTCGAGTATTGAGGGAATGACATGATTCTCGTAGCATAAGAATCACTAAGCTCAGAGATACATTCCCAACTGCATCAACAACACAATTTGAGCATTTTGACGAATCAAGTCCAATACCAAAAATTTGATCAAGACAAGACTTAATGGACTTGAGACACATCATTAGGGACTTGTAAATGGAAACCCACGAAATTTGGAGGATTTTATGCAAAAGGGACGATTTTGTCATTTTGGCAAAAGTTACCTATTTTGTTAACTTTTTGGATTTTTCATTGATTTGTTGACTTAGTTAGGTCTTTTGTAACTAAGTTAGCTAAGTCATTTAGTTAGATTTGATTAGATCAAAATAGTAAGCAAAAAGGACATAATAGGTATTATTGTAAAAGTTATGTCTTTTGTTGACTTTTTATTTTTTGATCTTTTTGCCACTTGCATAAAGATCTTGGTGGGGATATTTGTAATATTTAGTAAAAACTACTTAAGGCTTTAGTTTTATGTAGCCATTGGGTAGTTTTAGGACCTTTTGGTCTTTTTACCTTTTGAAGGGCATTTTAGTAAATTTGTTTTATCCTATATATGTAAACTTTGTCTTCTTCAATAAGAACTTACAAATTTTGAAAATTTTCAAAGAAAAATGGCTATGGCCGAATTTCAAGCTTAAGGGAGCTTTGACTTATCTAAGGCGTGGCAACCTTGGTGCCGTCTCCGTGCTAGCAGAACACTGCAAGAAATCATCTTAAGGGTTCTCAAAGAAAAGTTCTTTGTGTGTCTTCTTTGTGGCCTTGGAAAGGTTTTGTTCCTACAAAATCAAATTCACGGTGCTTGGGGTTCTATCCGTTGCGAGGGGTTTGCTTGGCCTTAAACATCCAAGTGAGTTCCGCGTCATATCAGGTACATGTTAATTAATTTATTCATTGTATCATAATTAACATGCCCCAACATACCATGCCATATATTTTGTGACTCAATAATATAAGAAAAAGATGAAGCTTTATTATAACTAGAACTGTGTCAATTGACAGTCATTACATTGAACTTGAAAAGACCCTCAGTGAGGTATCATTTTCCTACATAAACATTATTCCTTGTAAGAACAAACTTATTAGAAACAAAGACTAACTTAAAACCATTCTTGCTGAGAAGGGATCCCGAAACTGAGTACTTCTAAATATCAGGTGTTGGGGTTGGTGCTCAGAGCGCCAATCCGGATCGTATTTATGTCTGATTCATGAATACAAAAATCCTATTTTTTCCATAATATTACTTTCTTAGTGGTTACACCTCTTGATTTTATATACGTATTCGATCTAATTACTATTAGATTGAAACTAAATTTGATTTAGTGATATGTATATATTAGATAAAGACCCGATAATATATAATGTAGTGCGCAGTTACAAATTAGTTTGTAATTGACATTGGGAAGTGTCACTGCTAGAAATATATTATCAAATAAAATTCCTGGTCAAGATTTTCTAACACTGGTCGGTTAGTTAAATCCGATGAGATCAGTACATGTCGTATATCGGGACTTGATCCGATGGTTTATCCCAATGAACCATGAGTCTTGGGAGACTCGTATAGACGTGTAAGTGTTTATAATGGATAAACAATGAACGGCTCACCGAAGATTCTTAATGGATGGTACACCAAAGTCAATAAGAATCTTCTCGGGTTGAGTAGCATAGTGGTCCTTCGACTTGAGACACCACTGTGGATGTATGAGACATCCTCCACACTTAGATGGCAGTCACGTCACCGATCTATTTAGATCATACCTCTGCCTGTTCGTTGGGTGTGGACTGATCCTCAGTATATCCTGTGTGTGTCAAGATAGGATCCGTAAGTTCTGTGTACAGAGCATAGGTAGTCCATATGTGATTATCAATCAGTTAAATCTATGGCCATAGTATACTTCGGAAATGAGTTCCGAATGTTATTTATAGATTGCTAATAGAATCGTCGACGTGATTATACCTATAGAGATTTGACGTTTATATCTATATCTCTGGGATAATCCGGATACCTGTGACGGATGGATTATACGTATGCAATGACCTCGACCTGTATAATTCAGCTAGTTTATCTGTGGTCGTCATAATTTACGGGTGGGTAAATTATGGACACGAAATTGGATTTTGTGACGGATATACCTGAATCTAGAGAGTCTCACTAATGAAATATACTCGTAGACCACTAGGGCAACTTTTATGAATAATTGTGATTATTTATAAATCGTTTAAACGTTAAACGAAAGATGCATGCAAACATGCCGAACCATCATTTCCTAATTAATGTGTATTTGTATTTAATATATGATATTATTAAATACACATTAATAAATTGTCAAATAAAGGTATTTGACATATATCATTAATATATGTGTTTGAGATATTTAAAGTAAATATAATACATATATTTGAGATATTTGTATTTAATTAATTCTTTAATTATTTAATTGTTAAATGATTAATATAATTAAAATATAAATATCTCACAAAATGATAAAGTTAGGAAATGATTATAAGTGTAAATTGTTGACTTTATACTTAAAGAAAAGGTTGTCAAAATGGTTTTGACTTCTTTAGATATTTGATTAAATTGTTTAAAATGAAAAATATCTATTTCCTTTTTTCTTTTGAATTTTCGGCCAACACCCTAATTAAATATAATTGTTATATTTTTGAGTTGTTTTTGTTGACTTATGAATATCATTAAAGTTGTAATGATAAAAGGTTAACAAGTTGCATAAAAACCTTTAAATGAAACAAAGTAAAAATATCTAGATATTTTTATTTTTTTTTCTTCACAATTTCGGCCGAGGGCTAATTTTGGTGAAGTATATATTGTTTCATTTCATTTTAGGGTCTTAACAAGTTCATTAGATACCAAATAAACATAAAAGAAGATGAGAGAAAAGCTTGAAGGCCTAAAGAAGGATGCTTGGAAAAATCATGTTTTTGTAAGTTTTTCTTGAAAGTCTCCAACATGAAAATTATTTCTAACATGCTTAGCATCATTTGTGTTACTTTGGTGTTGTCTCTCTTCTTATAGTTTGTGTTTATTTTGGTTGTGAACTTTGATGAAAGATTGATGCATGTAAGTAAGCTTGAAATGGTTTCAAAGCTTTACCTTTTGATTTTTGGAAAATCAAGTTGTCATTCTGGAGTTGGTAAGCCACTCCTTGGTGACCTAGAATTGTTCTAGAGTTGTTTAAAAGTGATGAGGCTAGTCCATATGTGATTAGCAATCAGTTAAATCTATGGCCATAGTATACTTCGGAAATGAGTTCCGAATGTTATTTATAGATTGCTAATAGAATCGTCGACGTGATTATACCTTTTGAGATTTGACGTTTATATCTATATCTCTAGGATAATCCGGATACCTGTGACGGATGGATTATACGTATGCAATGACCTCGACCTGTATAATTCAGCTAGTTTATATGTGGTCGTCATAATTTACGGGTGGGTAAATTATGGACACGAAATTGGATTTTGTGACGGATATACCTTAATCTAGAGAGTCTAACTAATGAAATATACTCGTAGAGCACTAGGGCAACTTTTATAAATAATTGTGATTATTTATAAATCGTTTAAACGTTAAACGAAAGATGCATGCAAACGGGCTGAACCGTCATTTCCTAATTAATGTGTATTTGTATTTAATATATGATATTATTAAATACACATTAATAAATTGTCAAATAAAGGTATTTGACATATATCATTAATATATGTATTTGAGATATTTAAAGTAAATATAATACATATATTTGAGATATTTGTATTTAATTAATTATTTAATTATTTAATTGTTAAATGATTAATATAATTAAAATATAAATATCTCACCAAATGATAAAGTTAGGAAATGATTATAAGTGTAAATTTTTGACTTTATACTTAAAGAAAAGGTTGTCAAAATGGTTTTGACTTCTTTAGATTTTTGATTAAATTTTTAAAATGAAAAATATCTATTTCCTTTTTTCTTTTGAATTTTCGGCCAACACCCTAATTAAATATAATTGTTATATTTTTGAGTTGTTTTTGTTGACTTATGAATATCATTAAAGTTTTAATGATAAAAGGTTAACAAGTTGCATAAAAGCCTTTAAATGAAACAAAGTAAAAATATCTAGATATTTTTATTTTTTTTTCTTCACAATTTCGGCCTATGGCTAATTTTGGTGAAGTATATATTGTTTCATTTCATTTTAGGGTTTTAACAAGTTCATTAGATACCAAATAAATATAAAAGAAGATGAGAGAAAAGCTTGAAGACCTAAAGAATGATGCTTGGAAAAATCATGTTTTTGTAAGTTTTTCTTCAAAGTCTTCAACATGAAAATTATTTCTAACATGCTTAGCATCATTTGTGTTGCTTTGGTGTTGTCTCTCTTCTTATAGTTTGTGTTTATTTTGGTTGTGAACTTTGATGAAAGATTGATGCATGTAAGTAAGCTTGAAATGGTTTCAAAGCTTTACCTTTTGATTTTTGGAAAATCAAGTTGCCATTCTAGAGTTGGTAAGCCACTCCTTGGTGACCTAGAATTGTTCTAGATTTGTTTCAAAGTGGTGAGGCTAGATTGGTGAAGTATTGAATGGATTAAAGTGTTGGATTTTAAAGATTTGGTGAAATTGAATAATTACGGTTCTTAACCCACTCCAAATTTGGGGATTTTTATATATGTGATGTATTATGGTATGAATATGATGCATGTAAATTTTTTGGTTGATTGGATTTGATCTTGGCATGTTTAGAACACAAAAGAACCAAATTGTAATAAACCGAAAATGTAGGGTGCTCTCGGCAATTAGACTAAAATTTGGGGATTTGTTACAAATCTAATTTTGATGTATTTGATATGTTGAAAATCATTTTAGAAGTGATTTAGAATCATCCAAAATTGTATTTGACAATTTAGGACTAAAATGATAAATTTGCAAAGTTATGGGGCAATTCGGTAATTACCAAGAAATTTGATTTCTTGTGTAATTTTTCAAAATTTGATAATTTGGTAATTAAATAAATAAGTTTATTTATTGATCCAGGAAAAATTTTGAAATCGGAAAATTTTGATTTTCTGCATTTCCGCTGCGTTACAGGTATTCCGTCATAAAACCCCATCAAAATTGTATCAGAGCGAGTTTGATTCTGGACACCTTAATATGATTACCCCCTTTTAAAATCTAATGTTTGTTCTTTTTTTTACTTGATACATGCATGCTTTCATTTAATTTGATTAAATTTAAAGTGTATGACACTTTATATAATATCCCCGCTTAATAAGGTTTTAAAGTAACTGGTATTTGGAATACTTGTTTCTTGGTTCGCCTTGTCAATACGGTTTATGAATATTTTTCCGTGACTACATCCGAGACCGTGCCTCTGCTGAGGGTGTAGCCGATAGAGATTTTATTTATGTCGGATGTATATTAGATACTAGATAAATTCAAGCGAAAGCGAAATCATGAACGTGCCCTAGCTGTCAGGGTTACGCAAGTAGCTTGAGTTTATCATTGACGAGTTTAACCTTGGTACGTCTCTTTGTGGACCTGCCCTAGCAGTCACAACGAGAAACGACCAGGACCGGAAACCCAAGAGTCACAACGAGTGTGATTGACATGAGTTGTCTACCTGTGAATATACGTAGGCGAGACCGTGCCTCTTCTGTGAGTCGAAATATATTCATGGGGTCCACTTCCCATTATGGAATTTGATTTAATTATTGAATTCTCATTTTTCCGTTGGGGATTACGGTATTACATAAAACAGTGGGAGACACTGCTAAGTTTAAAATATTCCATAACTTAGGCAGTGTGTATTATTATGGAAATTGCCGCTTGTTTGTTTCCTTATTCTGTTGTTTATAAAATTGAACTTTTATTCACTGCACACATATTTTGATATGTTATCTGACTTGACTCTTGGTTGCAGTTATTCTAGAATAGATTCTAGATACTATTAGACTAGGATATTATTAGATTGGTCTAAACCATCGGGAACTGTTGTTCCGATTTTCTTAAAAAATAAAGATGGTTAGTGACTTAGTTTCTAAGTCATGACAGATAATCTAGATAGATATCCCTTTTAGGATATAATACTTTAGAGTGAATAGTTTCTTATGCAGTAAGAATTGACTTGAATTAGTTCATGTTTCGAGATTCTTGACTGGCATTAAGAAAGCCTCATTAGGTATTTGTTTATCTAGTAATGACGTTTCTTAGCTTTAATGACCTTTAGAGGCAATGTGTCTGACACACTTTGCTAATCAGTTATTTGCAATTGTTGTGAATAGTTGAATGCAAACAATAAAGCTTAAGAAAGGAGATGTGTATAGTTGTGTATAGAAAATATTGATTTTCACAATACGACAACTATAGGTATTGGATACCAGTTCTCCCGTTTAGTTATTTAAAATATTAGTTAATGATTGTTTTGATAGTTGATATCAGAACTTGCAACTATTGGATAGTTACTTGTTCTTTATAAACAGTTGTTATATATTTTAAATATGACTAGTAGTGTCATTGACGTAAAGATAAACATTAAGAAAAATTATTCGGTAAAATAAATAATTTGGAACGGTGCTTTATGAGTTTAATCACTTAAGCATTAGATGCTTATTCTGTATGGTAAATGATGGTTTGATACGAGATCACACCACATATCCTTATCCATTTAATGAATATTGTATTCGGGAAGGTGATTAAAATCTCGTAACTTAGTTTATGAATTGTCATAACTTAGTTACATGTTTCTGAAGGAACACATATTGAACGTCTTGAAAGTATCAAGAACTTTCAATATGTTCTGAAGAAACGTAAATTGAACATTTTTGACTTGTTCAAATATATTCAATCTGAAGTTTTTTAAAACTCTATCCTTAAAATTCATTACATGTCTTTGAACTGTTCAAAGATATTTGATATGATCAAACATATGAATTTAAAGCAATTAGTTCTAAGGTTATTCAGTGAATATGATTCTTATTCAATATTATTCTTCCACTATTCCATCTTGATGGAATTGGTTAGTGGGAGCAATCGAATCTTGTATGATTTGATTTGTTTGATATTGAATGTTACCGAATTAGTTTTCAATACTCTTGGGGATATGCTCCAGTAACACTAGTTCATCATTTTAATTTAGGTTCCATTAATTTCTACAGTTACATATATGATATGTATAGGTAGAAAATCTGAATCTTGAAAGGTTTGAGATTTGAATCTTTCTTTTATATAATAGTTATATAATGGAAATTACTTACACCTCGGAGGTATAAGTAAAAGTTTATCATTTATTCTATTTGATAGAATATTGTATTCTATTTGATAGAATATCTTTCCTACGATCCTAAGTAATAAAATCATTTTATTACTTGGTATGTAACATCAGATGTTAACAATTGTAGAAAAGACTTGACTTATTAAGTCAAATGTGATAATGATAAATTATAATTGGAACTACGTAATTAATATGATGAAACAACCCTTATACATCTTCTATATAAGTCTAATAGGATATCTGAATCATTTACGAGTATTTGATACTTAATGGTTCTGTTGTTTTCTTACCGAAGAAAATTATCCTATAACTTATAATGGAAGCGATATTTAATATCGATTCTGGAAGTTCATCATTGAACCATAGATCTAAGATTGTTCGTAGCTTACTACGATCAAGTTTTGAACTTGATTAAGCTTTAATTATGAATTAGTTTATAAAATGTGCAAATGGTTTGCGCAGCGAAAGCAATGTTGGCTTATTAAAGGTTTGACCTTTATAGTATGACAGTGAGAAAGATTGTACTCAGCAATCTATTGTAGATTCTGAGAAAACTTGTCTCTAGTCACACTAATTGAACAATTAAAGATATATTGGTTAATGTAAAGTGGCGTTTTTGAATGACTTATTCAGATAAGAGATCAGTTGTGATTTCTTTGTTTGAAGAGTTCATTCTGGAATGGCCCTAGAGTTTGTGTTCTGCTGAGATCGCAGTTTAGTGTGCTAGCTTATAGAGCCTATTGTAGACTCGGATAAGTCTTTCGGAAATCCGTGTTCTCTAATTTTGATATCAGTCAGATTGTCTGATCTTGTCAAAGTATAGAGAATACATATGTGATTGAAGGGTTAGTGTGAGCGTACAAATTACTTTCTAGTGTTATATATCCTAACAACATTATCATTATTATAGTAATAATGAGATGTTTGTAAGGTAAAATATTTACCTAAGTCTTCTTTACTCCGTGAAAGCAGTGTGAGCTGTCTCTGGTATATTCGATATAAAGTTTTATATAAGGTATAAAACTTGGAGACTTGTGAGTACTCTTATTAGTCGTGCATTAGATATGATCTAATAAAAGACACGACAAGGCTATCTGTATGATAGTTAATATAATTGTTTGACAGTTAATGTGTGTCTTATATAAAGTATTCATCTTTCGTAAATGATGATTCCTTTTTTCGAAAGAGATATTGATTAGAATGTCGAATCAATCTTATGTATCATTTGATGATGACATAATAAATACTTTATTATGTGCGATTGTAGATATCGATTTAATCGTAATTGTTACGAGTTATTTTGATATCCTATAGACCATATGATGGATCTTGAAACACGTTCTTTGTGATCTTTGAGATATTAAGAACGAGTTTCTAATTCATAAAGAATACAGTATGCAACCATTAGGGTCATATTAGTTTTGAGACTAATTATGACGTTATATATTTTACATCATAAAGAGTCAGTATAATACAGTGAGAGTGTCACATAGGATTCTACTTTGTGAGTGGAATTAGATGCAACTTATGAAGTATTGACTTATGAAGTTGCATAGTGACCTTATAAATTAGAAGTTTTCACACTGGTATTATGTTTGCGGTTGTCTACATAGTATTTAGGATTTGATCCATAAATACTTGGACAACTCAGTAGCTGTAGCACAATATTGATGTCGCATCTGAGTCATATTAAAGTATAACTTAGGTTCTAAAAATATGAATGATGCTGCCTAAGGAAACAATTGGGTTTGTTGGACAAACTCAATATATCATAGCAGACATGCTTCTTGTTGCCTACCTCTTGAGTGTAGGTGAGCTTTTGAGGGCCATGTGCATATGATACACATTGAGATATGTATATGATACCGTGGATTGGCACTAGAGCAAGTTGGAGAAATTGTTGGGGTTTGTGCTCAGAGTGCCAATCCGGACCGTATTTATGTCTGATTCATGAATACGAAAATCCCTTTTTTTCCATAATATTACTTTATTAGTGGTTACACCTCTTGTTTTTATATACGTATTCGATCTAATTACTATTAGATTGAAACTAAATCTGATTTAGTGATATGTATATATTAGACAAAGACCCGATAATATATAATGTAGTGCGCAGTTACAAATTAGTTTGTAATTGACATTGGGAAGTGTCACTGCTAGAAATATATTATCAAATAAAGTTCATGATCAAGATTTTCTAACACGGGTCGGTTAGTTAAATCTGATGAGATCAGTACATGTCGTATATCGGGACTTGGTCCGATGGTTTATCCCAATGAACCATGAGTCTTGGGAGACTCGTATAGACGTGTAAGTGTTTATAATGGATAAACAATGAACGGCTCACCGAAGATTCTTAATGGATGGTACACCAACGTCAATATGAATCTTCTCGGGTTGAGTAGCATAGTGGTCTTTCGACTTGAGACACCACTGTCGATGTATGAGACATCCTCCACACTTAGATGGCAGTCACGTCACCGATCTATTTAGATCATACCTCTGCCTGTTCGTTGGGTGTGGACTGATCCTCAGTATATCCTGTGGGTGTCAAGATAGGATCCGTCAGTTCTGTGTACAGAGCATAGGTAGTCCATATGTGATTAGCAATTAGTTAAATCTATGGCCATAGTATACTTCGGAAATGAGTTCCGAATGTTATTTATAGATTGCTAATAGAATCGTCGACGTGATTATACCTATAGAGATTTGACGTTTATATCTATATCTCTGGGATAATCCGGATACCTGTGACGGATGGATTATACGTATGCAATGACCTCGACCTGTATAATTCAGCTAGTTTATCTGTGATCGTCATAATTTACGGGTAGGTAAATTATGGACACGAAATTGGATTTTGTGACGGATATACCTGAATCTAGAGAGTCTCACTAATGAAATATACTCGTAAACCACTAGGGCAACTTTTATGAATAATTGTGATTATTTATAAATCATTTAAACGTTAAACGAAAGATGCATGCAAACAGGCCGAACCATCATTTCTTAATTAATGTGTATTTGTATTTAATATATGATATTATTAAATACACATTAATAAATTGTCAAATAAAGGTATTTGACATATATCATTAATATATGTGTTTGAGATATTTAAAGTAAATATAATACATATATTTGAGATATTTGTATTTAATTAATTCTTTAATTATTTAATTGTTAAATGATTAATATAATTAAAATATAAATATCTCACAAAATGATAAAGTTAGGAAATGATTATAAGTGTAAATTGTTGACTTTATACTTAAAGAAAAGGTTGTCAAAATGGTTTTGACTTCTTTAGATATTTGATTAAATTGTTTAAAATGAAAAATATCTATTTCCTTTTTTCTTTTGAATTTTCGGCCAACACCCTAATTAAATATAATTGTTATATTTTTGAGTTGTTTTTGTTGACTTATGAATATCATTAAAGTTGTAATGATAAAAGGTTAACAAGTTGCATAAAAACCTTTAAATGAAACAAAGTAAAAATATCTAGATATTTTTATTTTTTTTCTTCACAATTTCGGCCGAGGGCTAATTTTGGTGAAGTATATATTGTTTCATTTCATTTTAGGGTCTTAACAAGTTCATTAGATACCAAATAAATATAAAAGAAGATGAGAGAAAAGCTTGAAGGCCTAAAGAAGGATGCTTGGAAAAATCATGTTTTTGTAAGTTTTTCTTGAAAGTCTTCAACATGAAAATTATTTCTAACATGCTTAGCATCATTTGTGTTACTTTGGTGTTGTCTCTCTTCTTATAGCTTGTGTTTATTTTGGTTGTGAACTTTGATGAAAGATTGATGCATGTAAGTAAGCTTGAAATGGTTCCAAAGCTTTACCTTTTGATTTTTGGAAAATCAAGTTGTCATTCTGGAGTTGGTAAGCCACTCCTTGGTGACCTAGAATTGTTCTAGAGTTGTTTAAAAGTGATGAGGCTAGATTGGTGAAGTATTGAATGGATTAAAGTGTTGGATTTTAAAGATTTGGTGAAATTGGACAATTTGTTGAAATTGAATAATTAGGGTTCTTAACCCACTCCAAATTTGGGGCTTTTCATATATGTGATGTATTATGGTATGAATATGATGCATGTAAATTTTTGGTTGATTGGATTTGATCTTGGCATGTTTAGAACACAAAAGGACCAAATTGTAATAAACCGAAAATGTAGGGTGCTCTCGGCAATTAGACTAAAATTTGGGGATTTGTTACAAATCTGATTTTGATGTATTTGATATGTTGAAAATCATTTTAGAAGTGATTTAGAATCATCCAAAATTGTATTTGACAATTTTAGGACTAAAATGATAAATTTGCAAAGTTGTGGGGCAATTCGGTAATTACCAAGAAATTTGATTTCTTGTGTAATTTTTCAAATTTTGATATTTGGTAATTAAATAAATAAGTTTATTTATTGATCCAAGACAAATGTGGAAATCGGAAAATTTTGATTTTCCATGTTTCCGCTGCGTTACCGGTATTCCGCCATAAAACCCCATCATCAGGAACATGCAAAATATTTTTCAATCTGACTTCCTTCCCGGATGTTATCTTCAGAACTACTGTGTCTTGTCCAACCACTTGGGAAGTAGATAAGTTTCCCATGGTTAGATGATCGCCACCAATGACCTTCTGATATGAGAAAAACATCTTAGTATCAACACAAATATAACGAGTAGACCCCGTATCTACCCACCACTTTTTCAGGTTACCAACCAAGTTGGCTTCTCTCACAACTGCTAAAAGGTCGATCTCTGAAATTTCATCAGTCATCACATCATCTTCAATGACATGGGCCTCTTGTTTCTACATTTCTTTGCTATGTGACCACTTTTTCCATAGACTTAGCACTTTCCCTTGAACTTTTTGCTCGCTTGAGAAGGATCAGCTCCACTGTTCTTTCTCTTTTTGCTACCATTTCCACCATCAATGATGTTGGCTTTAGACTCCATGATATTTCGTGAATGATCAATTATAGTTCACCCAATTGCGACATTATCTTCTTTGAATTTACCATTTTCACTACAAGAAAACTGGAGATTACTGACCAAATTTTCAATCGATAATCTAAAAAATTCGATTGGTAATCACGATTATCGATGAAAACCAACCAAATATCTTCGGTCGATATTTGACTCATCAGTGATAAATTACTGATCGAAATAGCGTCAGTCAGTAACTTACCGACCGACTATATTTCAATCGATAAATTACCGACCGAATGAATAAATAAATAAATAGATTTTACCGATCGAATTATAATTCGGTCGATATCATTTGTGTGTGTGTGTGTGTGTGTGAAGTAATAATATATATATATATATATATATATATATAAAAGGTAAAATAATATTAATAATAATATCAAATATTATATATTATTATTATTTTTTCAATTTTACCGACCGACTGTTATTCGATCAGTAAAATGACTAATTTTTTATTTTTTTTATAATTAATATTCTTTCAACGAAATAATAAATCACTATTTATTATCAATTACCGACCGAAATTTCGTTCGGTAATTGTTGGAGGCATAAACTAGCGCCAAATTAATCTTCCACGCCGTATTACTGATTGATTACCGATTGAATATTTGGTCGGTATAACCAAAAAATTACCAACTGAAATAGTTGGTCGGTAATTTCGGTCAGTAATTTCACATTTGCTTGTAGTCCAGGAACCTACCCACAAAAAACGTCTTTTGTCCGACATCCTCTGTTTTGTACTTCTTCTCAAGAGATTCCCAGAGAAGTTTTGTAGAAGTCGTGTCTTGGTACACATTATACATGTTATTGTCATGACCGCCCAAGAGGTAGTTCTTGCACAAGAAGTCGTCTTGCGACCATGCTTCAACTCGTAGTTGGCAAGCCACTTCAGTTTCTCCCTCCACAGGACCCGAGGGAGTTTCTTTGAGGTACTTAGCCAACTGTAGTATGGTCACGTAGAACATCATTTTTTTTCTAACATTATTTGAAGTTTGCACCACCAAACTTATTCGGTTTCTCTCTATGAGCGACTGATATTGTGATATTTCCACTAGCCATGTGTAACCGAGAATTAAAACAATTACCAATAAGTCTACACAAGATAAATTACGTAAAAATCAATTTTATGATCCATTTTATATGTTACATTAAAAATCCACTTTTTATTATTTTTTATAGTAATTAAAATTCCAACAAATAATACAAGTTTTCGAATTTGTGAATAAAATCTCTTATGATAGGTAGATAAAGGAAAATTTCCAGAGGACAATGAGAGTCCGACATAACCACTTAAATATCTGCCCTCTTAGACTTTTATTAAATTGATGTCAAAATTTTCTTAGTCACTTTCTCAATAGGAAATCTTAAACATTCATTATTAGTGTTACATTGTAATTCTCAATTCCAACAAATATTATATTAATAACATCAACTTTATCACTTAAAATTATTGGGTTAATGTGTGATAATTGAAAATATTTTAATTAACTTAAATTTATAATAACCAAGCTTACAATTTTATTATATGATTTTCGTAAGTTAATTAATGAATAAATCCTAAAAATAATGAGTTACCAAATTACAAGAATCATGTGTTAATAGAAACATTATCATAATCTTAGAGTCAAATGACACAATATTTGAGTAAAACTTATAATTCAAATCAAAAAATTTTTATTTAGTCATTTATTTTTTTAACGCGGAAAGTTGTCTAAATAATTATAATTCTTTTCAAAGCAAAGAATACAATCATGCTTTCTTTAGTTAGTTTGCCTCCCACTTTACTATAATTTATTAATCATTACAAAAATAGATTTTGCAACACAAAATCCTAATAAGTTCTTAAGATTGTTGGACATAATCTGTTGTTAATCACTTTTAAAATGTATAATTCAACCAAATTAATAAATAGTAAACATGCAATTTATGAATCAAACATAAACTCAAAGGAAAAAAAACCTGAGAATTATTTGTAGAAATCTCTTTCCTTGAGAACTTATTAGCTCCGCATCGGACTCTTACAAATCTATTGGCTAACATTCTCTTAGAATACTTAGTTGCTTGTTGTAAAAGAGACACTCATTTTCTTCAAGAACTATGAACTTGAAAATGATGGAAACTCTATAAACTTTAGATATCCTCTTTTATGCCTAAAGACTTATGAAAGAATTGAAATAATTGAATGAATGAAAAATTAGAACCCAAAAACCCTATTTATAGATATGGATGATTGCCTTTGTAAAGACACATTTAACTTAAAGGAGATAATCCTTTAAGAATTATAACCCTCCAATATACCATTTGAACTCAAAATTTATAATCTTTCACTTTAAGGGACATATCCATTTAATTTGTATCTTTCCTAAAGGACACGTGTTAAGGAACATGTCTTCTAATGACACAACTTATAAATATACATGTCATTTTTAGAGAATTTTCCTACATATAATTTAATAATAAAAAATTAATTGTAGAGATTAGGTTAATTGTAGATAATTTAATAATATTTTTTATTTTAATATGATACTATAATATATTTTCTTGTTATAATAGAATTCTTATAAATTTATAATATATATTTTTATTGTAATATGATTTTTATGATAAAACATAATTGCAGAGATATTTTAATTTTATAATTTAATAATAAAAAATTAATTATAGAGATTAAGTTAATTGTAAATAATTTAATAGTGTTTTTTTTAATAGGATATTATAATATATTTTTTATTATAATCGAATTCTTATAAAATTATAATATGTATTTTTATTGTAATATGATTTTCATTTAATAAATTTATTAATTTAATTTTATAACTTTAATATGAAACCGCACGTGACGATGTGTGAAATTTTAAAAATATTTAATATATATGTATGTTTTCAACATCTTGGAAATTTTTAATTTTTTAAACTTTAAATTAATATTTTTATTGTATTATCTCAAACTTCAATAAACAATAATTCTTTAATACAAAAGAGACATAAATAATGTGATATCATCAATAAATTAATAAATAATATGTATAATTTAATATTTATTTTTTAATATTTTAATACGTATGATAATAAATTATTGGATTATTATAGGAACGAGATACGATATATTTTCTCCCGCTCCACGGCTTAATTTCTGTTCTTAAGCTATTAATTATATTCATAGACTCTCTCTCTCTCAGTTTCTCAGTCATACCAAAATGATTGCTGTTTCTAATTCTTTGGTTTTGCCGCAGAACCCTCGCCTCCAGCTTTCATCTCGTAAGCATTTGCGGTTAGATTTCGCATTTGAATTTGATCTGATTAATTCTCTCTTTCTCTCTCTCTATTTTTGATAATCAAATTGTTTATTTATTTTGTTGTTAGGCTTTTCTTTATCTGTGTACGTGATATGATTAGGTGTTTTGATATCCATATGAATAGATACGACTGTGATTGAAAAGTCTAGGATATGGGAACTTTTTTTTTTTTTTTTTTGAATCCGAAGTGTGATATGTGAGTGTGTGTAGTTTTGTTACAGAATAGATATGTAGATAAGCGTATTGAAGGGAAAAGGGAGAAGAATGATAAGTGATACTAGCATTTGGTTTTTTAGGGTATTTTTGGGATTGGGGTAATTTTAACTTTTAATCTACCCCATATATTTAGCTGCTGCGCTGAAGCGCAACTGCAACAAACACATTTTAAGATTGTTTTGATGATCAGCAGGGGATTCTTGTATGGTTGATTGATGTGTTTGATCAACAGTGAACTCATATTTGTAATTTACAATAGATTGCTCTTGATGTTTTGGTTATACAACATTTACTTTATGTTTGATATAAATATATAATTAATGATATCTTCTATTCTTGGAAATTCAAATGATGGTGTACTTGGGATGAATTTGCAATGCATATATTTGCTCATCAACATGGGGCCAACTCAGCGTGCATCTGTGCTAAAGTTGGCTCTGGAACATTTTTTAGTGAACTGTTGGTATGGTCATCATGCTTGCTTTCATATGGCTGTTAATTTTTCATTTTTTCTTGTTCAAAATTTTTTGTTAGGCTATTTTTTGAAGCCATCAGACCAATGTCTTGGGAGTAACAGCCTTGCCAACTTGTCAATGTCATTCAGTCCAAATAATCAATGGAAAGTGCAACTTTCTTCCTCCAGAAGGCCTCTGACAGTTCAAGCTTCTTATAGGTATCATGTTTGCTATTTTTGTGTGATGACTGTCATTGAAGTCTCTGTGTAACTATATAGGTTCCTATTGAAGATAGAAATGCATGAACTCATTACTTGTTATGTATCATATTTGCCTACCTGCATGCATGCCCCCTACACACACCTATGTTATCTGTGCCACTCACCTGCTTTCTGTTCATACAGTGAGGGTGGAAGGCCAAACAGTGCAGGCATCTTTGTTGGTGGTTTCGTTTTGGGAGGAATCATTGTTGGTACACTTGGATGTGTATATGCACCTCAGGTTAGTATTGCCTATGGCAATTATCTTTTGCAAATGGATGCTGATAAAACTATTAATGTCCTTTGTCAATGTATTCTTCAATTAAAAGGATTCAAGATAACAAGTTATGGTTTATGAACAGTTTATTGTAAGATATTCTGACGACTAGATTTTTTGTTTTTATATGAGTTTGTTGTAAGATATTCCGACTACTAGATTTTATGTTTTTATATGATCATAAAATTATTGTCAACAACACAAACAGTATCTAGTGCTGGCTATCTGACTTCGTGTCCTTGCTCTTTCTATGTCATTCATTTAATCTGTTTTATATGAAAGTCATTTGAGGCTATCCAGTTAAATCTTTGTTCTCATGCTCTTTTATAGATCAGCAAGACTCTGGCTGGTGCTGCAGCTGACAGGAAGGATCTAATGAGAAAATTGCCCAAGTTTATTTATGATGAAGAAAAAGCTTTGGAGGTGAGCCATCACTTTTACTGTTTGGCTGTTTGCTGTCAGTATATCTTGGCATGGTAAATCAGTAAATGTTTTAGAGAAGAATTTTCATTGTATGGTCTTTTTAATTTAGTGATTTTCGGTACTTTTTGGCTAACAGTTTTTTAATGAAGATTCTTAAAGAATTTACTGGGTTCACCTCATTAGTAGACTAACATTGGTGTGTTGTTGAATACAGTATACTTAATTGTTCATCAATAGGCTTAGCATTTCATTCTTCATTGTTTATCAATAGTCCCTTACTTGATAACAGACTGACAATAATATATTTGGTTTCTTGATCTTCAGAAAACTCGAAAAGTACTAACAGAAAAGATTGCTCAACTGAACTCTGCTATCGATGATGTTTCTGCCCAACTCCGGACAGAAGATGACGATGCTCCAAATGGAGTGGCTTCGAACTCCGGAGAAGTTGAAGCTAACATATGAAATGTCTCTAGTTAGCCTTCACTACTAGTAACTTGTATGTTAAGAATGATAGTAGAATCTGTTATAATGCTTTTCATCGCTTTGAAAACTTCGTTCTTTATTTGTCTGGTTACACATAATTTTGCCATAGATACTCATAGACGACCCAGTTCTACGTAGTTGTATTTCATCTGTTTAATGTGCTGCTACAAGATCTGGAACATTGTTATTGCTTTTATTGATATATTGAATATTGTATGTTACATTGGCTCGATTTAAATGGCATAGCATGTAGCAGCTTACGAGGCTTGATGAGAATGATTTGAATGAGGCATTGTGAGGAACTGAAATGACAGAGATTTTGATTGTCCTTGAAATGATCTCCACCATCCAATAAGATCACATTCTAGCCAGAAAAGCACAACAAAAAAATCTATCTAATGCAAACAATTGCATACTGGCCTATCGTTTCTACATGTTTACCCATGAAGTTACCTTTGGCTGATCTCCAGTTGTGACAATCATATTCATGGTGATTACAAAAACATTCAAGGACATTAATGGAAAGAGCCAGTGGGTGAAGAATCCGTGGTTCAAATTTCAAAGGTCACTAACTCAAAACATAATCTTATCTCATGTGTATAGAGAGTATAGACTATATCCCTCTCACCACACATTTGTTTAATTCACTTGCAACCATAATTTAAATAAAATTAAATTTGAGAGGAAAACTAAATAACTGAATATAACTGTATAAATAGCTGCGAGAACTTAGCTTTTGAAGTTGCAGCAGGCAAGCCATGGCCAGTCACGCAGCTTTTGCTTCCTCAAGAATCCCAGCCAGCACTAGGCTTCCATCCAAGACCACTCACTCTTTCCCCACTCAGTGCTCCACCAAGGTCTCTCAATTCCACCTGCTCATGCATTTAAGCTAGTGCTTCAATTTTACTAACATTTTAGAGTTGTTTGATACTCATTTTTTTTTTGGTGTCTGCAGAGGCTTGATGCGGCTGAATTCTCTGGCCTTCGAGCAAATGCAGGCGTGACATACGCCACTGGTGCTAGAGAAGCATCCTTCTTTGATGCAGTGTCTGCTCAACTTACTCCTAAGGTTCTTTACTCACACTTTGGAATTCTGATTAGTATAATATTGATTCTGCTTCGATGTATATGGTAGGTTATGCATCTTTGCATATGCCTAGATTTTAAGCTATTAATGATAATGCTTCACCACATGACCAGTCAGGAAATATTTTCTTTTTTCGCCAAATTGCAGTGTTTGATATAAGGTTTTTGTATACTACTTGAAATTCAATAGTATATTGATCAGATAACTGTCTGAAAATAGGGTGTGTTTAAATTAGAATAATAAGTTCACATTTTGTTCAGAGTAGATTAAATGGAAGTTAGTTTCTACTATAATAATGCCAAATATGTAGATTGCAGCGGGATCAACTCCTGTAAAGAAAGAAACTGTGGCCAAACTGAAGGTGGCAATCAATGGATTTGGACGTATTGGCAGGAACTTCCTCCGATGCTGGCATGGCAGGAAGGACTCACCCCTTGATGTCATTGTTGTCAATGATAGTGGTGGCGTCAAGAATGTGAGTGAACTTGTGTTTTTCTGAATTGATATGTTCGAAATTAGTAACATAGCTGGAAGCATTGATTGATTAATGATCTGCAATATGACTACAGGCTTCACACCTTCTAAAATACGACTCAATACTTGGAACTTTTAAAGCAGATGTGAAAATAGTGGACAATGAGACCATCTCTGTCGATGGTAAGCCCGTCAAGGTTGTCTCTAACAGGAACCCTCTCCAGCTCCCCTGGGCTGAGCTTGGCATTGACATCGTTATTGAGGTAATGAATTGCTATATTTTTCAGCACCAGATGTTAAAGACACCTATCACCGTAGTCAATTGATAATACTACTTTTCCGGGTGTTTGTGCCTGAGTATAAAAGTTAATTCTAAACTGAGAGGCATCAACAGAACCCATCAAACCAAGTTATTAATACTCCATTTAAGGTAATTGATCTGTTTACTTTATGTTCTTCAGGGAACAGGAGTTTTTGTGGATGGCCCAGGTGCTGGAAAGCACATCCAAGCTGGTGCCAAAAAAGTTATTATCACTGCTCCAGCGAAAGGTGCAGACATTCCAACCTATGTTGTTGGAGTTAATGAAAAGGATTACTCTCATGAGGTTTCAAACATTGTGAGGTCAGTATACTTGTGAGAAATTTGAAGGATAATATGGAAACTATTTTCCATTTCATAAAGTTGATGACCAATATGTTATTGACAGCAATGCTTCTTGCACCACAAACTGTTTGGCTCCTTTCGTCAAGGTCCTGGATGAAGAACTTGGTAAGCTGCAGTCTAAACTCCTTAACAATCTCTCAGTTAAAACTTTTGGCATGAATGACTTGTAAAGAGTGAATGATATTATGTGTCATCAACTAATTACTCTGTAGGCATTGTCAAGGGAACAATGACAACTACTCACTCCTACACTGGAGACCAGGTATTATTAGAGGGCCTTATGCTAAACAAACCGATACTTACGGATCATGTAATGACGTCTGCCAATTGATTCTAGTAACAGGTAACTGGATGATTGTTTCGTGTTTTCCAGAGGCTCTTGATGCTTCACACAGGGATTTGAGGAGAGCGAGAGCTGCAGCATTGAACATTGTCCCAACAAGCACTGGTGCAGCCAAGGCCGTTTCACTTGTGTTGCCCCAGCTAAAGGGAAAACTCAATGGCATTGCACTGCGTGTGCCAACACCAAATGTTTCAGTTGTTGACCTTGTAGTGAATGTTGAGAAAAAGGGCATTACAGCAGAAGATGTCAATGCCGCCTTCAGAAAGGCTGCTGAGGGGCCATTGAAGGGCATATTGGACGTCTGTGATGTTCCTCTAGTGTCAGTTGACTTCCGGTGCTCTGATGTTTCCTCCACCATTGACTCTTCCTTGACCATGGTCATGGGTGATGATATGGTCAAGGTTGTTGCCTGGTACGACAATGAATGGGGATACAGGTGAGGATTGCAACTCGTTGAAAAGCCTAAATGTTGCATATATAGAACCGGATTGCCTTTCACTAGGCATGCATGTTCATCTAGTAAGATAAGATAAGTTAGTTAAAAATTTACATGAAATGTAATTGTGCAAATGTCATATTTTGCAGCCAAAGGGTTGTCGATTTGGCGCATTTGGTAGCAAGCAAGTGGCCAGGAGTGGCTGCTGGCGGAAGCGGAGACCCGTTGGAGGATTACTGCAAGACAAATCCTGCTGAGGAGGAGTGCAAAGTTTATGAAGCTTAAATTCTTTCCTATTATATATGGCATAAGCCATTGTCACCAAATGCACAGACTTGTGTCCAGTGATTTTTGATGGAAAATGCTCACAAGTAAGCATTTTGTGGTACAATTTTAAGCATGGTCAACTTCGTGTAAGCTTTGTTTTCTTGGACCATCCAACGATTAACAAAAACAACATAAATAAGCTTATTATTCATTCTAATTAATTGGGATTCCGCACGTTGCGCGAGTTACTTTTTTTTTATGTTTTTTTTTAAATTTATATATATGTGTGTTTTTTAAATTATTTTTTCCGCTTGCTGCATGCTTGTATTTTTTTTCACTTAATAGTAATTCTAACCTCCCCATCTACTCTAGCACAATTCTTAAAATGTTTTCTAGATGAAATGCACAACTCATACATTGCAAATTTGATGCTAAGTTTGACAATAAAAAGAAATAACATGTTAGTCAGCAAATAAGCTAAAGATATACATAAGAAAACTGAGGAAAAATTGAAAACAGAAAATTGGAGGAAAATTTATGATATCATCATTTAACCAACTTTCTTTGACAGAATACATCAATAATAAGAAATGGGGCAAAACAAAATATTTTCAGCAAGCATATCTATGTTACTTTTATGTACAATAATTAATTGCAATACACTATGCACTTTAAGATTCTTGTTTCATGTGTTGTTGTGTGTTTATACTTTTCATTTTGTGTACGACAACTAATTACGGTACAATGTGTATCTTAGGCTGCTTGTTTCATCATGCAATCTATTTGAAAGCTTAAAATTATAAACAAATAATAATGACATGAGAATTGGGAATAGAATTTATCATTTTGTATTTTTTCAAAAAATTTACATCCACTATGGATGAACAATAGCAATAATAATGACATGAGAATTGAGAATAGAATTTATCATCTTTTATTTTACCAAATCACGGATACATCCACCATGGATGCACAATAATTATTCAAAAAATTAAAATTAAAAATAAAAATTATAACATGTACACTTAATCTCCACCAACTAATGAGAGCTAGGATTGCACTTTTTTTTTCAAAGTGTTAATATTTAATCATGTTGATTGTTGTTGACATGTATCTGATTCTTGGAGCAACTTAACGTATTGAACTGTTTCTTCAAGCATTGTGCTCATAAATAAATGAATTAAATTAAAATATTGACTTAAAAATTATTATTCATATAATAAATTAATAGCACATGGAAATAATTAATTTCATTAATTATATTTGAAGTATTCAATGAACACAAATCAATAACAAAGAATTTTGCCAATACCAAAACTAAATTAATAATAAATAATTTAAATAATTTTTATCTAAATCCTTCTATATGCATTGAGTCTCTATCAAATAAGGGAAAAAAAATTTGGAAGCTTATTTTTATGCAAATAAAGATAATATAAATCAAGTTGAAAAGATGCCAAAACACCTCCTGTACCAAGAAAGTTGATCAAAACCTGGATTAAATCCCCAATTTACTAACTAATTACATCTACTTGGGAGAACTAAATGATGCCATATTCTTCAAAACTATCCTCTATATATATACTTTCCTATTGTCTCGTGACTTAAATAAATTGTGAGATCCCTAAATGTTAAGAATTGATTATGAATTTTAAAAAATAATAATTATAATAATCGAAATACTTATAAAGTCCAGCAGAAACCACAAGTGCACCGAAAGCAAGAAACCAACAAGGCGCCGAAAGCAAGAGAGTGACGCGTGAAGTTGAAAAAGTTGGCCAAACCGTGTGACACTGTTCACACGGTTTATGCATTATAAAAGAGAGCCCCCAGATCATTCCTAAGTATCCCAAAGAGTATAGAAATTGTATAGAGAGAGTTTGTGAGGTTTTTAAGTTTCTAGTTTGTAAACTTGAATTTTATTCTTGAAGTAATAAAATTGCATTCAGTTTTTCCTCAAAACACTCCAAGAGTGATCGGTGAATCACAACAAGTGGTATCAGGAGCTTCAGTTGTTCTTTGAGATCGTAAAACTGAGTAACAGAGCTTCCGATTGGAAAACCGGTTCCGACGAAAGTTGTCAAAAATCCAATTTGAGGGTACCATCAGCTAGTTCACGGAGAGACGAGCACGGTGGTATTTTCCAGCGACCGATCAGACGTCCAGAACGGCTGCACGCGCCGCACGCGCCATCCAGTGAGCTTCTCACGCGCGCCCACGCGCGCCCACGCGCTAACCAAGGTTGAAGACGATTACGTGGCCGCTACGTCAGCGTCCAGTCAGCGCCACGTCAGCGTCCAGTCAGCGTCACGTCAGCACCCCTGCCACGTCATCTTGCCACGTCACCTAACACGTCAGCACAGCCGGTCCCACTTGCCACGTCAGTAGCCTGATAAATTTCATTTAGCCCCCTAAAGTTTTGAAATTTACATTTTTGCCCCAGAACTTTTAGGAATTTACAAATCAGCCCCTATGTCGGATTTAGACCAACGAAGTGTCTATTCTACCATTTTTGACCGTTCCGGACGCAACGGTGACCTCGGATTTGTGAAATTCAGCCCCGATTTTAAGCTATTTTCATTTTAAACTTTAAAACTTAAAATGGAAATGGAAGATTCACATTCTGGTGCAATGATTAAACTGGCTGCAACTAATTACTCCATCTGGAGACCTCGGATGATAGATTTTTTGCATTGCAAAGATTTGTTTGATGTCATCGAATTGAAGGGAGTGAAACCAGAGTCTGTTAAGGAGTATGACTGGAATAAACTCAACAACAGAACTTTGGGTCAGATTAGGCAGTGGATCGGCCATAATGTCTTCCACCATGTAGCACAAGACACAGATGCTTATGAAATGTGGAGGAAATTGGAAGACATGTTCCAGGCCAAAACAGCTCGGAATAAAGCCTTTTTTTTTATTACCGGAATAAAGCCTTAATCATGAGGCGTTTGGTGAACCTGAAGCTGCGGAGTGGAACTTCCATTGCAGAACACACCAACGAGTTTCACAGCCTGGTGAACCAATTGTCTGCAGTAGACATGCAACTGGCAGACGAAGTTCAAGCCTTCTTGCTACTCAGTTCTCTTCCTGATAGCTGGGAGACTCTGGTGGTAACTCTCAGCAACTCAGCTCCAGGAGGCAAACTTACCATGCCTATGGTAAAGGATGCCCTGTCAAATGAAGAAGCCAGAAGAAAAGACGTGGGCTCAGATCAAACAGAAGCCCTTGTCTCGGAGCAACGAGGAAGACAACGGGAGAAACATCAAGGTGGGAGGAGAGGCAGAAGAAAAAGCAGGGTCAGATCCAAGGACGGGAAAAAGACATACAAGTGCTTCCACTGTGGCATAGAAGGCCACTTGAAGAAAAATTGCCAGAAACTGCAACGGGAGCAGGGACAAGGCAATAACCAACCGAAGAAGAATGACGCGGAGACACTAGTAGTTACCACTGTAGATGTAGCTATATGCTCCGGCCAGGAAGAAGCATGCCTTCACACCGCAACTCAGGATGTCGAGTAGGTGGTAGATACTGCAGCATCCTACCATGTCACTCCTCACAGGGATTTCTTCACAACATACAAAGCAGGAGACTTTGGAGCAGTGAAGATGGGGAATACCAGTTCTTCTCAGATAGTGGGGATTGGTGAAATACATTTGCGGACAAATGCAGTGTATACAATAACCCTGAAGGAGGTCAGACATGTTCCAGAACATCGGCTCAACTTACTCTCGGGGGTAGCCCTTGACAAACAGGGCTATGCTAGCCACTTCAGCAACGGCACTTGGAGGATGATAAAAGGTGTCATGGTCATCGCCCGAGGACACATCTGTGGAACGTTATACAAGACTAATGTGAAAATTTGTGCAGAAAGCCTCAATGTAGCTGAACGGGAGGCTTCTCAGAATCTGTGGCACTAGAGACTCGGACACATGAGTGAGAGAGGGTTGTCTACCCTGAACAAGAAGGAGCTTACCAAGGATGTTGCACGAGGTCCTTGCAACCACTACTCGATTGGTAAGCAACGCAGAGTCTCATTTGATTTCTCTTCAGAGAGAAGATCAGAGTTGCTCAGTCTGGTGCACTCTGATGTTTGTGGTCCCTTGGAGGTTGATTCATTGGGCGGTAACAAGTATTTTCTGACTTTCATCGATGATGCTTCTCGGAAAATCTGGGTGTATTTCTTCAAGACGAAGGATCAGGTCCTGGATCAGTTCAACGCCACGGTAGAGCATGAAACATGGAAGAAGCTGAAATGCCTTCGCACAGACGATGGAAGCGAGTACAGTTCCAGAGAGTTCGAAGCCTACTGTTGGAGACATAGGATTCGACATGAGAGAACTGTTCCATACAAACCACAACATAATGGTGTCGCTGCGAGAATGAACTGCACCATTATGGAGAAAGTCAGAGGAATGATCAGTATGGCTAAGCTGCCAAAGCCATTCTGGGGAGAAGCTGTTCGTGCTGCCTGTTACCTGATCAACAGATCATCATCTTTACCGTTGAACATGGAGATTCCGGAGAAAGTGTGGTCTGGTAAGAATCCCTCCTACACTCACCCTAGAGTATTCGGTTGTTTAGCCGTTGTACATGTATCCAATGAGCTCAGGGAGAAGCTCGATGCAATGAAAACTCCATGTATATTCCTAGGCCATGAAGATGAAAAATTTGGATACAGACTATGGGATCCGAAGGTGAAGATGGTCATCAGAAGCCATGAAGTAGAGTTTCTTGAAGACCAAACAATTGAAGACATTGAAATGCCCAGGATGTCTTCCAATTCCAGTGCCAACAGAAATCCAGACCCAGCACCAGCACAATTGGCCATAGATATGGTGCACAAGGAAATTCCAGAAGCAGAACCAGAGGAGACAAATAGAGATGTTGAGCAGGGGGAGACACATCCTATTCCATCGGAGATTACAAAAAAAAGTGTTGAGCATGGGGAGCCGCAACCCACTTCACTAGAAGCTGCAAGATCATTCACAAAGATGGATGATGACAGACCTCCAGAAACCAGTAGACCTCAGACAAGAAGATCTGAGCGAGGCAGGATTCCATCAATCAGATATCTGGGATCCGAATATATTATGTTTACTGATGATGGGGAGTCAGAGAGTTTCCCACAAGGCAAGAAAGCACTGAAGAATAAACGGGTGAAGAAACATGACAGCAGAACTGTGCAGAGACACAACAGAAGATTACTGTGCAGAGACACATTGGATTGTACTATGCAGAGACATAGCAAAAGAATATTGTACAGATATGCAGTGAAGTGTGTTGTGCAGAGACACAACCGATATGTCAACAAAGGAACAGTGATCAGGACAAGCTAGAGTTATGCAAAGACATAATCGGGATAGCTGTCAGATAATGATTGTTTCAGATGCTGCTGGAGGGGGAGAATTGTAAAGTCCAGCAGAAACCAACAAGTGCACCGAAAGCAAGCTGAGCTTGCATGCAGATGCAGAAACCAACAAGGCGCCGAAAGCAAGAGAGTGACGCGTGAAGTTGGAAAAAGTTGGTCAAACCGTGTGACACTATTCACACGGTTTGGGCATTATAAAAGAGAGCCCCCAGATCATTCCTAATTAGTATCCCAAAGAGTATAGAAATTGTATAGAGAGAGTTTGTGAGGTTTTTAAGTTTTTAGTTTGTAAACTTGAATTTTATTCTTGAAGTAATAAAATTGCATTCGGTTTTTCCTCAAAACACTCCAAGAGTGATCGGTGAATCACAATAATACTTAAAATTTTATTTTGAAAAATAAATTAATAAAAGTATTTAATTTACCTACTAATTGTTATTTATCTTCTTAAGTTACAATTATGGGTATCAATTCAAATTTTGTTAACCCATTATAATTAATTCTAAGTTTTAAATAATTAATTCAATGGCATTTCTGCCATTTAATTTCATTGAACGGGTTGTTTGTCTTTTAATTATAATTTATAACTGTGACGGAAGCGATTTATTTGAAACTACCCAACGACTGCGTGCAACTCACGCTTAAAATATATAAAAAATGAATTCACTAAAGTTTTCGTACATTAAAGTATTATTATTATATTATTATTATTATTATATTATTATTATTATTATTATTATTATTATTATTATTATTATTTTAAAAGGTCATACATCTTCTCTATATAAAACAGCACACTCCGTGAAATTTATTATTTTTCTTCTTGTTGACTTTAGCAAGCTAAGCATTGAAATTTGAAATACACATTCTTCCTCTTATTTTTTCTTTGTTGGAAATAAGAAAAATATTATTATACTGTGTATTTATTTTTGTGGTTTTCAAAGAGATAGTGTTCCTATTTGCAAAGAGCCAACTGATTTCACAGTTCTCGTTTGTTCCTCTTGTTCTTGTTCTTGTTCTTGTTCGTTTATTTTGGTGTTCTTAGGTTCCAAGTAAATATTTTGGGTGTGAGTATATCAATCGATTTTGTGCCAAATTGATTGAGACAAAATATTTTTCTTAGCTTGTTTTATCCTGGTGACGACGAGACTTACATACTGCAGCACAAATTCTAGGCAGAGTAGTGAAACGTTTTAAAGAGAGCGACCTAGTCCGCGACTCAACCCAACTTCATTTTTGTATTCGTGGTGAATGATAATATTATTCTTATTCTGCACACCGTTTCAACAATTTTAAGACGATTTGATCTGTCATGTCCGCTTATGTTACATTTGTTACTACTCTTGTGGTTGACATTGTCTTGGATGTTTTTGTTGCTATGTCTTTTGGAGTGCTATGTATGCTCGGGTTTTTTTTAGGGATTCTTTGTCTAGATTTATTTAAGTGATCGTGTTGAGTATTTTGATAGCAACAAAACAATATAAATTGATGATATATAAATAAATTATCGTCAAATTTATAAAAAAAAAAAAAACAATTATAAGTTGACAAATAAACAAAACAAGTCATCTGAAAAGTTGCTCTTATTTTCACTTCAATATTCGATAGTGTTGATTTGTCTCGTGTAGAATGAAATTAGATTGAATGCTAATATTAATCTAGGGTATTAAGATTTTACAAATTATAATTGGTTAACTTGAGATGTCTTCTTTAAGTACTTCATACCATTGATTTTGTACGTATTGGAAATTAAGATGAAATGTCTTTCAGCAATATTGAATATAAATAGTGTTGAAGAGATTAAATCATGATTAGGGCAAGTCTAAGTAATATCAAATGCATAATTTGTGAACTGCTACTAGATGTCACATGCCATTTTGATTTGTGCTATTTGTTTAATTATATATTATACAATGAATTATCATGGAATGAGTTTTGAACCCTGCAATTCTCATGTTTTAACATGCAAGCGATTTATAAAATATAGTAATGACACGGTTTGGACATGTTTATGAAATATGGAACTAAAATTTTGGGTATGACGTTAATAGCTAAACATATAGATTTTATGATTTATATGAGCAAACAAGAAAAATTTCTTTTAAATTAAGAAATAATGGGGGCTCAATCTCCCATGATAAACTGAAGATAGTGAGAGTTTTACCTCTAATGTTCTACTAATGGTTTTAAAGTGAATTAAAGTGACAAATATATTTATTATAAAGTTTGAAAACAACATGGGAAATGCTTATATATTGATATGCTTATTTTTTCCAATATACATTAGGGTTTTTCCTCTAATGTGCTTGTTTTATCATAAGGACGACAAAACTTACATACCATTAGCACAAATTCTAGACAGAGTCGTGAAACGTCTTAAAAAGAGCGACATAATCCACAATTCAACTCAACTCAACTTCAGTTTTATATTCGTGATCAATGATAATATTATTCTTATTCTATACATTGTTTGAGCACTAAGTTGTATATGTGTGCGCGACGGGATCCATGTAAATTAAGGCTAATTAAAATCACTAGAGTTGTCTAAACAAATTCAGTTAGTTTAATCTTTCCAAGTAATGCGAAAAACTATATATCATAGTTCGAGTTAGGGTTGAGCATCAGTTCCGGTTCTACCCGGAATCGGTTGGAACCAAACCAATTTTTCGGATTTGAAATCGGAACAGGTTGGAACCAGACCGATTTCGGTTCCAAAATGGAAGAATCGAATTTAAATCGTCCGGTTCCGGTTCTATCATCGACAAAACCGGAGTCGGATCATTTCACCGCATCGAAACATGTTTTAGGAACCGAATTTAGAACCAATTTCAGAACCAAATTAAAACTCAATTTAAATCTAATTTCATAACCAGTTTT